>JANHFM010005666.1:17128-29064 GCA_032468115.1 Grayia smithii | reverse complement strand
CCTACTTACTGTGCACCAGCTAAACCTAATATTGACTTCACAAAGGAAAAACACGGAACAGAAGAGACAAATAATCACATTTTAGCCAAAGCAAAACCATAGAAGATCAATAAAACAATTTTCAGATATTGGGATGGAGATTCTGGGAAGAGCAGCAACTCCCCCCTCCCTTCTCTTTAGAGAACAATTGATGGGGTCCGTCCCCCCGCAGTATTTAACTGTCATCGGTCATTGTAAGAATTCACTTTGCAAACTTGCAAACAGTAGAATGGGGCAGCCTCGCTTTGAGCCTGAATGGCATTGTATGAATGATGGAAAAGGGGAAAATTGAGATGGCTTTGAGCATCTGCCTTGTGGGAAAAGATTCTAATCTTGGGGCCTTTTGAACACAAAAGCTAAAGAGAATCTGAGAAGGAAATCTATGCCAGTCACTGATGATGTTACCTACATCTGCAAGAAAACAAGCAAGCTCAGAGAGCACCAAGAATCCCTCAGATATATATATATATATATATATATAGGGTGGGAAATGTGGAATCTCTCCTACTACCCACTTATGATAGTCATCCTTGAGATCAACCATGAATATTTAGTGGATGGAAATTTCAGATCGAGTAAAATGCATGTATTCATTCATGCATGGGTGCGCGCGTTCCTTCAATGCATGCTCTCCAGGGAGTAGAAAGGGCCAAGCTCGAATTTGCTGCTATCAGAATGTCTGTCACTTTGGAGGGCTTTGAAGATAGGAAATCACAGAGGAGGAAAGAGCTGGAAGGGGTTGCTCATCGCGTTAGCACCGTACCTTCTCCAAAATCACGGATCATGGGCCACTTGAAATGAGGGGAAGGAAGCAGGAAAGGGTTATAATATTTGTCCAGTTCCTTGATATGTTTGATTAGCTACCAGGAGGGTCTTTTTAAAGATCTTCTGAACATCAAGTCCACCTAGGCATCCATTCATTGTAGTTGTCTCATTTTCATAGCTCGACTTTGGTTTCACCTTCTTTCTGAAGCTGGATCATCTAACTCTTTTCCTGTCTCCAATGTTGTTCATCTCTCTCTCTTTCTCTCCTTCTCTCTCTCTCTCTCTCTCCCTCCCTCCCCCTTCTCTCTCGCTCTCTCCAAAAAAGTCCAATCCTCTAATAAAATTGAGTGAAAGCCCTTGAAACTCCATGCCATTGTGGCTGTGCTCCTATAACTCGCTTAACTGATAAATAATTAATTCTTTTTCTGGATTCTCAACATTTAGAGTGAAGCATTAATGACCCCGATGAAATAAAACATACAACCCCAATTAAACAAGTTTGCTGCTAACCAGCTTTGGAAATTGGGTGAGCAGAGCCACTAGGGTTTTTCACTAACCTGGTTTTCATGTGTCCTACTGCGGGAATGTAAGAATAGTATGAGTGTTGAGGGATCCCAACATTTTTTTCATTCTCCCCTCCCCCCTTTTTGCAGAAATAATTTCTCTCTCAGCTGCTCCTTTTCTCGTTTGAATTTTTCAATGCATCGCCATTCCTACTGGAATTAAAGAAGATTTTCCAAACTAACCATAAAGGAAGAAGGAGCTAGCAAGGAAAGGCGGGTCTGTTTGAAACCCAGTTCTTTCATGGTCTGCAGCTGAGACAGACCAGGCAAAATGGTTGAGGGAAGAGATGTTGGCGTGATTGTCTGAAAACAAGGTCACTATTTAAATGGAGGATGTGTTGCAGTTTTATTGTTATTTCACTTAGGTTTTAATTAGCTTGTGGCGAGAAGCAGTCAGCAGAGTTCAGGCAAACACATTATCCTCCATTTGCCTGTAAGAAATGTCCCCAAATTTCTTAATTCCTTAATTATTGCATCCTCGGTTTAATTACTGTCAGGAATGAGAGGCGCAATCAACAGGGAGAGAAGGTGGTGGAACCCATTAGATCAAGTCAATGTTTTCATTAGTGAAGCCACTTGGAGTAATCCCTTTTCAGTTTAATTGAAGTTTGGGATATCAGTAAAAGTCGGTACCTTGTATAATAGGAGTCCCCAGGGAAGGCTAAGGGTGCATGAAATGCCACACACACATCACAACGTCATTCAGAAAATAACACACGTTGCATAATTCATAAGGTAGGTGACTTTGTAGTGGCTTTGTATGCCTCTATGGATTTCTTCAATGGATCTCATAATTTATGAATTTAATGTAGACTCACAGAGCTACATTATAAGTTACATTGTGGTGTCCCAGATATGATGAACATCTCAGTAAATCTTGTGCCAATGTTTCCTAGGAAAGCTTCATCGCAACTAGCAAGATTTGAGAGCCATAATCTTGCCTGATTAGATGCTATAACTTCAGATAGTAGAGAATCTTTGTAGCTCCGGGTTGAACTGCAGGATCCTCGGTGCATTCTGGGCTTGGTAGTTTTCTTGCAGATGTTTCAGGACATAACTAGATAACATCTTCACCTCTGGGGTTTGTGGAGAGGAGGAAGAAGAGGAGGAGGAAGACTGTGGAGTCCTTGGTGCTCTCTGAGCCTGGTGGTTTCCTTGCAGATGCTTTATGACCCAACTAGGGAACATCATCAAAGCTTGAAGGAGGGGAAAGAGGGAAGGAAGGAAGGAGGGAGGGAGGAGGAAGAGGAGGAGGACTGTGGGATCATTGATGGTCTCTGAGCTTGGTTTATTTTCTTACAGATGTTTCATGATCCACCAAGGTAACATAATAAATCCTAGAAGGGAATGGGGTTTGTGGAGTAGAGGAGAAGGAGGAAGAAGAAGACTGTAGTGTCCTTGGTGGTCTCTGAGCTTGGTTGTTTTCTTGGAGAAGAAAAAAATAATAATTCACACTTGGCTTGTCAAGGGTTCTTTTGGAGATCTACAGTTTTCTTTTCATTCTCCCATGACCTCCTTGCAAACTCTCCTTCTCACCACGTCTAGCCAATGTGTTTTGAGGGGCCCCTTGAGAATGTTGGAGATGTTTCTGGAAAGCACAGCAGGAAAGGCAACCAGTCCGTCAGAGCTCTTAAAAATGATGGATATGTAATTTGATTTCACAGTGCCTGCATAGCGAACAGCAGCCACCTTATCTATCCGCTGAGCTATTCTTCACCCACAGAGCCGCATAACAGCCTAGACATCTTGGTAGAAGCTTAATTGACTGTAACTTGGAGACCGTTTTCCCATCAGTCTTCAACTCTGGACCCGTTTCCCCAGGCGACGAACAGGGACAAACGGACCAGAAGTTTTTTTTTTTTTCCTGAGACAACAAAGGAAGACACCGGTGCAAGGAAGCACAGGCAACCACCGGATTGTCTTCCTCTCTGCTCCATGAAATTATCTGTTTAATGGCAACCCAGCATTCCGTGTTTTTGGAAGGTTGCCCCACCGATGGGGAGAACATTGAGAAATGACAGGCCAGCTTTTCCCCAGCACAGCAGAGAGTGTCTCACGCAGGGATATGAAAGTACCCATTACCCTAAATTAATGAGCAGGCCTGGAGGAACTGCTTACCTGCTTAAGCTCAACTTTCACAGATAGAGAAGGTGATTATTTGGACTTGTTTTTTTCAAAGAGATGCTGTGATTCCACTCTTTGGTAGGGAAAGAAACTTTTCTACAAGGGTTGTATGAGGGATGCCTACTTGTGTGATGATCTTATTATTCACTGGGGTACCAGGCCCAAGAACTCCTGGGTAAAATATGGTTGTCTCCATTAGCTGACACCGTATGAAGCACTGTTATGCAAGGCTGGTTCCAGAAGCTCAGTTAGATGATCTCTTTTCCAAGTAAGCTTAGAGGAAAGTTTCATTTTAGTCCACAATGGCATCACTCCATCACATCTGAGGCCTCTAATAAGCTTAGAGGGTAATAGGTTGTTGTTGTTAGTTGCAAAGTCATGTCCGACCTATCGCGACCCCATGGACAATGTTCCTCCAGGCCTTCCTGTCCTCTACCATCCCTCAGAGTCCATTTAAGCTCACACCAACTGCTTCAGTGCCTCCATCCAGCCACCTCGTTCTCTGCCGTCCCTTTCTTCTTTTGCCCTCAGTCTTTCCCAGCATTGGGCTCTTCTCCATTGAGTCTTTCCTTTTCATCAGGAGGCCAAAGTATTTGAGTTTCCTCTTCAGGATCTGGCCTTCTAAAGAGCAGTCAGGGTTGATCTCCTCTAGGATCGCCTTGTTGGATCGCCTTGCAGTCCAAGGGACTTGCAGGAGTCTTCTCCAGCACCATAGTTCAAAGGCCTCAATTTTTTGGTGCTCAGCCTTCCTTATGGTCCAACTTTCACAGCCATCCATTGCAGCTGGAAAAACCAAAGCCTTGACTACACGCACTTTTGTTGGCTGGGTGATATCTCTGCTTTTTAGAATGCTGTCTAGATTTGCTATAGCTTTCCTCCCCAGGAGCAAGCATCTTTCAATTTCTTGGCTGCAGTCCCCATCTACGGTGATCTTGGAGCCCAGGAAAATAAAATCTGCCACTACCTCCATTTCTTCCCCATCTATTCGCCAGGAATTGAGAGGGCCGGATGCCATGATCACTTTTCTAATTAGCCGCCCACAAAATCATTACAGAAATGGAGAAATGACACTCCAGCCTTTATAATCTGAGTTACTTATTTCCTGATCTGGCTTAGAACTGAAAGCCGCCATCAGACAATTAAGGGTGGACTGAAAAGGCTTTGGACCAAGTCTCTTTTAAAAATAAAATAAAATAAACCATTTGGGGGGGGCTTTTTGGGGAAAGATTTTGATCAGAAGCCACTGAGCCATTAAGATAATCATATTATTCAAACAGAATAAAAGCAGTTTCAGTAGCTGACTAGTGGAATATTTCAGCCATCCAGATAGCAGGAAGGAGTGAATTATCCAAATTGAAAAATGTAAGGAGAGCAATTTTGGGAGCCAGGCTTAAATGGATCGGAAGTGCAGCCTTTTCTTTCCAGATTCCAAGGGGAGATCCAGAAATCGGATAGGAGAGCAAGGATCCCTCCCCATGATCTTGAGCAATGGCTAAATGCAGGTAGTCCTCAACTTATGACCACATTTTTTTTTAAAAAAAATTCAACTTATATCCCGCCCTTCTCTGGAGACTCAGGACAGCTTACAATTTATTAAGCACAAATCAATGTGCTTTTAGCCATAGCCTTCATTCCTTGTATATGCCTGCTTATTTGGGGGTTTTTGCCCCCTCTCAAGCGGCATTTTTACAAAGCCAGCTTATTGCCCCCAACAATCTGGGTCCTCAGTTTACCTACCTTGAAAGGATGGAAGGTTGAGTCAACCTTGAGCCTGGTGAGATTTGAACTTGCACTAATTGCAGTCAGCTGGAGCTAAGTGGAAACACTTAGCAGTGCACTAGCTAAGTGCACCACTGAGGCTCAATTGAGCCCAAATTTCCTGTTGCAAAGTGAGACATTTGTTCAGTGATCCAAAGGTGTTTTTTTCCCAAGAGGCAACTGGACTTTTCTGGGGTTTTTTTTGAAGACGTTTTGCTTCTCATCCAAGAAGCTTCTTCAGCTTCTTTCTTCAGAGCTGAACAAGCTTCTTGGATGAGGAATGAAACAAGAAAGTCCAGTGGCCTGGATGATGGAGAATCTCCATAGGCATTTTGTTAATTGAATTTTGCCCCATCTGACAACCTTTTCTGCCATGGTTGTTAAGTGAATTGTTGCAGTTGTTAAGTGAATCTGGCTTCCTCGTTGACTTTGCTTGTCGAAAGGTTGCAAAAGGGGAATCACATGACTCCAGGATACCACAACCATCGTAACTACATGCCAGTTGCCAAGTGTCTGAATTTTGATCATGTGGTCATGGGGATGCCGCAATTGTCGTAAGTGTGAAAAACGTTCGGAAGTCCCTTTTTTCGGTGTAACTATTGTGACTTCAAATGGACACAAAACAAACTGTTGGAAGTGGAGGACTACCTGTAGATGGATGGCTCTAATAGGTGGGTGATGTGCCATCAAGTCATCGTTGACTCTTAACAACCGCCCATTGTTTCTCCATGAAGATCTGTCCTTCACCTGGTCCTTCAGATCTTCCAATGGTGTCTTCATTGACCCTCAAACCAAGTCCTCCTCCTCTTCTTCTCCTCTCCTCCTCCTCCTCTCCTCTTCTTCTTCTCCTCTTCCTCCTCTTCCTCTCCTTCTTCTCCTTCTCCCCCTCCCCCTCCTCCTCCTCCTCCTCCTTCTTCTTTTTCCTCCTCCTCCTCCTCCTCCATCTCAGCAGGGTTTGACCTGTTCCCAAAGTTACCTCTTCAGCCTCTTAAAAACCATTCTGTTTCTGTGCAGAGTTCCACACATCTGTGCAACATCTCCTGTTTTCTCCCTTCTTTCTAAGAGAAAAAAAGCTATTTCCAATTGCTGCCAAAATAAGAGCAATTTGCATAAAATGAAGAAACAATTGGGCCTGGGCAAAACAGAAAACTAAATTGCTGGTGTTTGCAATTCTAAGATAGGTATGGAGGCATCATGAATTCCAAAGATATTTTTATATACGCATGTAAATTGGGCATTTAGTAATGAGTCAGCTGTGATTAAGGAGGCCTGGGAAAAATGACTTGAATCCTAAAGGATAGCTGGTATGTGATGGATTGCTTTGGATGACTAGGGCTGAAATATAAAGCTTCCTTTCGCTCCTAAAACAACAGGATCAGCAAATCCAGATGTCATGAGATAGTTATGATCACCATTAAGCAGTTAATGCAATAGAATTACATCCTTGCTCGTAATGTTTATGCCTCAGTTGTGCCCAGTTCAAGTGTCCTTGCCTTGTGTTGTTTTGAATTTTATGTAAGCACAGGGGCTAGAACAAATGTTTTTGGTTGCAGAGAAATTTGCATAGTGGGTTCCTAAGTGGAGGATGGTTGGCAGCAGACTTCTTCTTTTTTTAACGAATTTATAGTGCATCATTTCCATGAATAAAGAGACGGTGGAGAAGCGATGGCATCAGAGAGATTCTTGTCAACTGGAGGGGTGGAGAGTCCCCAATCAAAGAACGTATTTATTAATGATTATATTCATGTGCTTTCAACTCCATATGGGCACCTGAGGATTTACAATATCTTCACTTAAAATAATGGGTATCCATGGTGACCCCGTCTCTTGAGAATTCTATAGTGCTAGAAACAGAAACAGGAGAAAGGAAGGATCAACAGCAAATGGACCTATTCAATTATAGTGATAGTAGATATACTGTTAAAGACCTGAAGGTTGGAGACAATCCCCCATGGAGAAAAGTATGTCTTTGTTAACAGTCAACACCAACTGATAGCATATTATCAATCAATCAATCAATCAATCAAATGCAGTGACCCAAGAGTGGGAGGCAAAATCCCAACACACCTTGATGATATCACAACTGGCATACTTGCATCAGAGATCAGGATGCAACTACAGTATTGATGAGATGATGCCACCAACCACACATCAGTGTTTGGACAACGTTGTGGTCCCCTAGAGATGCTACTATATTGAACCATAAAACCAACAATTAAAGCCATTAAAAACAAGCCAGCCCCAAATTCCAGCTACTATCTAGATTTAAGCATCAACAAAATCTCTCTGTTTTTATGGTGCTCCTAGTTGCCATAAAAAAGCAACATCTGGATCTCCATTGTAGTAGCTTGTTCCAAAGGGATGGCCCCAAACTGAGAAACATTGTTGTCTCTCTATTCCTGAACTTCAAGTAGAGAGAGATTTAACTCTGTGCTGCACTCAAAAAACAAGCTTTTGCCCGCTATGCGATGAACATCATGTGTCCAGCAGAGAGGTCTGATGATCGCTAAGCTAACAAGGTCTGATCATTTCTTTGTTCTTTGACCCAAGTCTTTGAATCCTGACTCTGTCCAGGGTCCTGAAGGGATGCCCCTTCCAGAATGCCTTGATCGCATTGCAAGTGTTTAGTCTGTGTCTATCAGTCCATGAAGTCATCACCTCCCATTTCAGAATGTTGACCCCATCACTGGTCTGTGTCTCCAGATCAAATTCAAAATTGGAAGGAACACCTTGCGCTGATAAGAAGTTTGCCTTTCTAGGCAAGTTTAGGAGAAGGCATTCAAGCTCTGTTTGTGGTGTCCTCACCCTGGTTTTCAAAGGTACTCCATCTGACAACTTGATTGATCAGCTTTCTTAACACTCTGGACAGATGCACAGATGGCCCATGTCTATCTCCAGGACAGATTAACTGCCTTTTTATAGGTTTGCTCTCAGTGTCAAACCGTTTCTAAGCATTCCAGGGCTTAGAAAATTCCCACCAAACTCAGACATCTTTGTATTGGAAAAAGAGAGCTGTGGCTCAGACAGTTAAAAAGAAATGACTATTAAAAGAGCCCAATTAAATGTAGCCCAAATAATTAGCCAAGATGACGAAGGACAAAGAGGCAGAAATAAGAGAGACCAACACCAGAGACCAAGAGAGACCAGTGACAGTGAAGTGATGGAACCAAGAATTATCTCAACAACCGAAAGCTATGGAGAGGTATAGTGAATGGACTTCATTCATTCATTCATTCATTCATTCATTCATTCATTCATTCAAATTTCTGTAGCCGCCTAACTCAACCATATGGCTCTTCTTGTGGTCTTAGCTGTATTTCCTTTTCTTTTCCTTTTGCTGTATTTCGTGTGTGTGTTTTGTGCACTATTTATTATCCCCAAAAGGAATAGTATGCTGGGTGTGTATATCAATGCTTATTTGGACCAAATGGTGCAAGTATTTGGCATTTCATACGCAGTCTCAATTCTGAAATTAATGGAAAAGCTGGGTTTGTGTAAAGCTCCATTACATTCCCATTATCCCAAGCAGGGCTCCTCAAATTAGCTCCATGTCTGCACATATTCCATGTATTCTATTAACGGACCATCCCATTAAATCAAAATTATGCTCAACCAGCCTTGGTAGATCTGAAAGGAGAAGTATTCTATGCCAGGGCTCTCCAACCTTAGAACTTTAAGACCTGTGGACTTCAACTCCCAGAATTCCTCAGCCAGCTTGCCTGAAGTCCACAAGTCTTAAAGTTACCAAGATTGGAGACCCCTGTTCTCTACGTTTCTAAACTCCAAAACAAATAGGTTTTGCTAAGTTTTCTAACCTCATTGCTTCTAAACACTTTCAGTACTTCTGCCAGTTTGTAATTATTGGAATTTTGCCCCATTTGATATGGAAGAAATACACCCGCCTACTTAATAGCTTCTTCAGATTTCATTTTGGGAGAAGTGGAAATGCGATTTCCACAGATCTGTGTTAGGACTTTTATTACTTAATAAGAAAAGTAATTTGCCTTGCATCAGTAAAAAAAAAAAAAGAAAATCCAATTAGGATGTGGACACAGCAGTGCCTTTTATCTGATGATGTTGTATCAACTACAGTCTCCGACAGAGTGTGGGCAATTGTTAAATACTGAGGACCCATAGAATCACAATCACTGCCTACCAAAAGGCTTCTCTGTAATCTCGCGAACAGCGAATTGCAGAACCAATTCTCCTGCAATTAGGAATATTTTGGTCTGACGTGGCAATTGTATTGCCATTATTTTTCAGGCTGAAAAGGAACTTAAGCCAGCAAATATACAAATTGCTTTTTGCCCCACTTCAGGAAGAGCTGTGCTTGCTTCAATTACTTTGAAAATGACATTTCCAGATTTACATTTATCATCGCCCGATGCTATCTAGGAGGGTGCGAAATGTTTTTGAATTAAGCCGCTCTGAATTGGGAAGGGTCTCAATTGAATTTGGAATTCAAAACAGGCTGCTTCCAAATCGGAAGAGTTGTTTTGAGTGTGAAAAAGGCAACAATCTTGGAAATGTTTTTGTACTTAGAAATAGTTGACGTGGTCCGTTTCATTCTTAAGAGTAATGTTGTAAATGACTCTATCTAGAAAGTGAATTTGGATACCAGCAGCTAGCTAATATCTGCTACAGAGTTAACTAGTTGAAGGCCTTTTTTTTTAAAGCTGCTAGTGAATTAGGATCTAGAATGTTATTGCTTACAGTTTGGGTTTAAAACTGATGTAGTGATGTGTTAAGCTTGTGAGAACACATGGGGAATTCTGGGAATTGAAGTCCAATTAAAGTTGCCAAGGTTGGACCGTTCTGGTGTAAAGCAAAGCAATGTATTGTATGATGTGCTCCAGCTAATAGAACATGCTATGATTATGGCCCTAATTGTAAACAGGAAAAAATGTACATGTAAATACCAGCAGTTCCTTGGAAGGGAGAACGAAAGAGAGAGAGAGAGAGAGAGAGAGAGAGGGAGGGAGGGAGAGAGAGAGAGAGAGAGAGAGAGAGAGAGAGAGAGAGAGAGAGAGAGAGAGAGAGAGAGAGAGAGAGAGAGAGAGGAGCTTGGACTCTTTGTCTTTTTCTGAATTTGCAAAGACCATTTGCTTTGCTCTCCTTATGGGTTGTTGCTGTGGAAATAAAGGATTTTGCTGGATGAAGATGACTTACATTGTACCAGAATTGTAGCCAAGCTTTCTGTTGCCAGTTGATTCCAACAATGGGGGAGCTGAAGGTTGAAGCTGTGATAGAAACCCTGCCAGATCCCACCATCTCTAGAGCTAGGGGACGTGTGTGTGTGTGTGTGTGTGTGTGTGTGTGTGTATGTCCCAATGAAAACATTCATTTTGTTTGGATGGGGTCCCATCGATCAGCCCATCTGTTCGCTGCCTACGGTCTTCTTAGTTTGGGGGATCTTCCTGTTTGGTCCTCAAGCTCTCCACTTCCTTTAGATCGGTTCAACATTGCAGATGCTGATAACAGCAGAAATAGCCTGTCTTCAATGTATACCTTCAAGTCATCCTCAAAATGTCCTATTGTGAGAGGGAGAGATTAGACTTAACTGGATAAACCTGAGAGCAGAAATTGTGGTTCCTCTCTCTTGCGCCTTCAAGGAAGTCAACTTTGCTAGATTGCGCTCAGACGTTTGGGGGTGTAAAGCAGGGGTCCCCAGACATGGCAGCTTTAAGACTTGTGGACTTCCAGAATTCTCTAGCCAGCATAGCTGGGTGTTGAAGTCCACAAGTCTTAAAGCTGCCAAGTTTGAAGACCTCTGGTGTAAAGGAAGAGAGCCTTGGAAATGCTTTCATTATGGAATGGTGAAGTTTTCACTGGAAAGAAGTATTATAATTATAACCGGTTTTAAAAAATGTTTGGCAAAATTAAAGTAGGTTATGAGAGCTTCTTGCTGTTTAATGTTTAACGACTTTGTTCCCTCCAGAGGATGCAAAGGAAGTTTCTTTTATTGTCTGAAGGAGAAGGGATAATAATGTTGACGCTTCTGCACCGTTAGACAGAAATTTATAGCTTGGCATGCTCATTGGACCTCACTGACAATCTCTTCATTAATTACTTGAACTTAACTTGTTATTGCAATTAAATGAACGGCAACATAACCTCTGTAGTGGAAGACTCATTAACAGGTCAACAGTGGATGGAGGAGAAAGCAACGGTGCACCTCTAGTTAATGTTGGGGAAATGTATTTTATATATATTTATGTAAAAAAAAAAATTAAAAACTGCCCAGTCAACCAATAATTTCTCTATGGCTTCCCTGTGTCCATTAATAATAATAATGGTAATGGTGATAATAAAGGTCATGATGATTATAAATGGCTTTCTTGACCAGAACAGACAACTGTCAAATTGGTACAAAAAAACCCAGGGCCATTTGTGAGGTTGCAGCATAGAAAATTTATTCTAGCTTGCACACAGGAATCCGGTCGACTAAAGTTCAACACTCAGTTGGTGTCAGATAAGGGTCAATGGAATTCAGGAGGGGGTTGGACTGGGAACGCAATGACTCTAAAGTGATGACATGCTTAACTCCGCCTCCCCAGCTGTGCCTGCTTTTCTCCTACATTAGAAGCGGAGGAACAGAACAAAACAGAACAAAAGAGTCCTTGGTGGCGCAGATTGCTAATGCACTGGCTAAGTGTCTCCACTTAAAGTCCAGCTGCTTGCAATTAG
>JANHFM010005664.1:58210-68381 GCA_032468115.1 Grayia smithii | reverse complement strand
CCTTCTCCGGAGACTCAGGGCGGCTTACAACTTTTTTTTTTGAGCACAACTTAATGTGCTCAGCAAATATTGACGGATTCTTTCCTTATTTTTAATAATTCAGAATCTATATACTTACTTATTTGGTGATGTTACAGCTATACGTCTAGATACTTAGTAAAGGTATTTCATTTAGTTTCTGTGGCTTTCTTCATTTAAATAAGTATCTAACAAAAGAGGCTTATCCTCATTTGCAAATTAACTTATGGTATATGAGTTTTGGAAAGCATCAGGGACAAAGATTCTCCTGTGTTTCAGGCACGTTTTGAAGAGTGCTTTAATTTCCACTTTTTGAGCATTGGAAAATGCTCAATTATTCCAAAGTTTTGGTCTATCTCTTGCACAAAACATGTCCTCAAAGGGTGCATTTCCTCATTTATAAAAGAGACAATTAAATATCTAGGTGCTACCAGTGACAGCAAACGTGAGTAACTGAACAGGGCATTAATGCATATAAACACTAGTAGACACTGATGTTTATGATGTGATAAGGAATGGAGCATAAGCTTAAGATGAATAGTTTATAGGTCATTTGGTGAAGGAATTGCTCCTGCCTCTTACATTCTGCGATATGTTAATGCTAATGTTAATTGTAACACCTTGCAAAAGGTGAAAATTAGCAGCCAGAGTTTGCTCAATTTTAAGTGCATTTCCTTATAACACATCTACCAAATACAGTATAAACAAACACTTTCCTAAGAAATCAGAGATATGTGCCCTCAGCATAAGTATATAAGGAGAACAAAAGTTCTCAACAAAATTAGAACAAAGAATAATTCCATATTCTCTGAAATAAATACTGTTGATTAGGAGAAAATTAATATCCATTTTTAAGCAAAACAGATTTTCAGGCTTACTTAGGCATAACCACTAATTACTTATTAAATCTAGAAGTACCTAATTTAAATTATATGAAAAAACAGGTTGTTCCTAAATCTAATTCTACATCTTTCCAGCAGTTATAATAACAATAGATTAGGGGTGAAATCCAGCAGGTTCTGACAGGTTCTGGAAAACCGGTAGCAGAAATTTTGAGCAGTTTGGAGAACCGGTAGTTGGAAATTTTGAGTAGTTCGGAGAACTGTCAAATACCACCTCTGGCTGTCCCCAGAGTGGGGTGGGAATGCAATATCCTTCCCCCAGGAGTGGGGAGGAAATGGGGATTTTGCAGTATCCTTCCCTGGAGTGGGGTGGGAATGGAGATTTTGCAGTATCCTTCCCCTGCCGCGTCTATCAAGCCATGGCCACCAAGCCACACCATTCCCACCAAGCCACACCATTCCCACCAAGCCATGCCCACAGAACCGGTAGTAAAAAAAATTGGATTTCACCACTGCAATAGATTTACAGTAAATGTTATCAGATAATCAATTTGGTATGGTGGTTAAGGCACCAGGCTAGAAAGTGGAAGACTGTGAGTTCTAATCCTACCTTAGGTGCAAAGGCATCTGGGTAACCTTAGGACAGTCATTGTTTCTCAGAGTATGAAAGAGGCCTTGGCAAACCACTTATGAAATTTTGCCAAGAAAACTGCAGGACGTTTTCAAGGCACAGCAATCACCAGTTGAGACTGAATTGAAATCACCAAGTATGTCTGAATGAGAGAGAATGTGAGTTTGAGTGTGTGGGTGTATATTTATTCCAATCAATGCAAATGCTAATGTAGAATATAGTGTATTTTCTTCACAATTTGACTATAAACAAATGTTTTAGAAAGAACCAAGACTGAGTCACAAACTTTTACATAAGCCCTTTCGCCTATAAAATACCTACATGCTTCTGAGAATGAATAATTCTAACAAAATTGTTCTGAAAGTTTGTGATCAAAACTGAAGAGGCAATAAAAGCTGTCAACCCAAGAAACTATCTTTTTGGAATGAAAGGCGTTCTTTGTCCAAGCCATACGATTCACAAGAGACTTAAATGTGCTGCAATCTTCTGGAACATAAAAAAGTGCACTCAAAAATTAAAGCATATAACATAATTCTGTCTTGAAACGAAACCATTCTTCCTCAAATTTTTATCTGGGGCACTTTAAAGATGATCTCAGGGGCACCCAAGGAGAAAAGTGCAAACTTCTAAGAGTGAACAACTATCCAGTGGAGAAGAATTTCAGCAGCCTGCCTCATCAAGTACTGACAAAATGGAATGTGAGAACTGTTCCTTAGATGAAAAGAGACAGACAGAACAATTCAACTAATGGGATCACATTGAGCTAATGGGATCACTCTGACTTGCCTAGCTTCTGTAGGAATATGTCAAAATGCTAATGTTATTTTAAGATCGTTTCTTTTATTTGTATATTCACTCTCAGTCGGCCATGACTGGCTTGGAGAATTTTGCGGCAGTTAAAACACATCCACATACTTTTAAAGATGTAAGGCATAAAGCAAACTCCCTTAAACACATGTTGCTGAAAAGAATGGCACTGACATGCATACTGGAGCCAAGGTCCTTTATTACATTCTCAGCTAACTTTTCTACCATAAGTTTCTTTGATAATTATTTAAGTGTAAAGTTTAATACACGTACCGTGAAGATGCTACCAAAATCCCTTTAACCTTCCCCTCAACACACAACACTAGTAGTGTTGCAGCATGTTCTGAAGGGAAACGGTTTGTAAATATAACCCAGTATTGTGGAACAAATTCAATACTGTGCATTGCATAATACTGTGGCCAGAATAGAGCCTGTAGGTTGTCTTGTTAGCCTGGAACTCCCAGAGTGCTAATAATTGAAGGTCTGAATTCAGTGGAGGTTTAAAAAAAGGCCCATGGAATAGCAACTCTTCCGAGATTAGGGAAGCCCTGACCCTGTTAGCCTTCATTAAGGCATTAAAGACCCAGTTGTCCTCCTAGGTGTTTGCTCTGTTTGATTAGGCAAGTTCTGCTGGTAATGTTGGTTGAAGTTGTTCCTCATGGTTTGGATTGTGTTTGTGATCTTGATTGTTAGGGTTTTGTTAAAACAGTGTTTTTCAACCTTGGCAACTTTAAGATGCATTGAATTCAAATCCCAGGATCCCCCAGCTGGCATGGTTGGTTAGGGAATTCTGGGAGTTGAAGTCTACACATCTTAAAGGTTGAGAAATACTGCATTAAACTGTTGTCCTTGTTTTTAATCTTTGCATAGTGCCCAGAGTAGTTTTTGAAATTTATAAATTGTCTAAAAAAATCCACTTTTTCCCGAATGCTATATTTATTGATTCCCACCCATTTGGGGGTGTTATTTGGGATTATCGTATATAAACCAAGAAACCAATTTAAGAACAACAGATTTATAATTTAATGTTTCATAATCCATTTCTGCCAGTATTCATCAACATTAATACTATGTATTTTAGTAATTCTCAGGTGAAACATATCCAACTGATTTCAGGGGAAATAAAGTCATACCTTTAATTTGTTTGGGAGTTATCAGTTTTACTGAAAAAAACTTCCAATGATGAGAAAGTCGGATTGGGACAGAAGCCCCAATGATTCCTATATGAAATAAAATGCCAGAAATGATCTTGCTCACGCTATGTCCAGGAAGGGATTGCAGGTTTGTTTCTCCACAATATTTTGGAATTAGAGGCCTCAATAATGCCTTTTCCCCTTTAGATAGGAACATTTAAAAATCAATCTGTTGGGATTAAAAATCCATCACATTGGATTGCTGTCCAATGATACCCAGCACTGGAAGAAATAAATAGGCCTCTTTTCCTGATTAGACAGCAATTTAAAAAACAACAACAAAATATGTTTTATATTTTAGTTATGATTCACAATGTGAGGTAATTTTAATCCTTTTACTTCTCCAAGGAACTGAACTTCTATAATAAGTATATATTCGGAGCTTAGTTCAGAAACAAACTATACCACATGTGATAAAAAATTTACTGGATAAACTAATAGTTGGATAAGTTAGCATGAAATTTGCAAAAATCTTCAAAAATTCTTCAATTGTACCTTCAACTGTACCATCACTGCATTTCTTCCTATTATTAAAATATAGAAACCAAATACGTTATTCTCTTAAACAATTATATATCTAGCTAAAATTGTTAAAGTTGCATGTTTTTGTATGTGTGTGTGTGGGGCAACTTTAGAGAAACCATTCAGTAATAACTTAGGGTCAGAAAACTGCACCCTGGAAACCTAAAGATCTGATGACTTCTATTATCTATAACATCATTAGTTTTAATACCAGTATAGATTAGCTTTTGTGATACTATTGTTACCTTCTATCTTGTAACAGTGGGCATACTATTGTGATTCCACACTGGTCTCCTTCTAAACCCTGCTTTTCTTTTTTACTATTATCCTCTCAAAGAATTTGCTGAAGAATTTAAAGCAGCTTTTTCTAAAGCAACATAAAACCAATATGAACAAAACTGAATTTCTTTCAATTTCACAATCTGTTAGCAACAGATTCCTCATTTACAGCAATGTAGAAACTAACATAGCTAATAACCTTACTTGGGGGGGGGGCAATAGAATTCACAGAATGATCATAAGCCTTGTAACAAGATAAATCAGGGTTGTTGTTTTTTTAATCCCAAACAGTATAAAATTATACATACAGTAGAATAAAATATTCCATGTCTCTGTGTGTCTATGTGTATAATTGATGACAATATATTTCTTATACTAACTGGATATCTAACTATTGATATCTCTATCAAAGTATTCAAGTTCAATGACGTATAGTACCACAAGTGATTACTAATTTGGAGAAATGTGTAATACAACCAAAAATTAATTCTTATCCAAAATGGGATATTTTATCCATCTCTTGAACAACTAAACTGAAAACATACCTTACTGATATGTGGGGAAGTCAAAAAAAGTCAAGAGTGGTTATATGAGATCATTTTTGTGTGCTTGGCATGTGATGCATGTAAAAAAGTGGCAAAGTTTCAACTGTGTGGACATAGATTCCAACCTGACTTTTTTGACACCTCTGTTTCCCGCAGATGCACCTGCTTATCGGTAAACTAGTTCGTATTCTCCAGATGCTTTGGATTACAATCCTATGACTTGATCATGTTGGATAGCGTTAAAAGAAACTGAAATCTCAACTGCTAGGATTGGAAAAGATCAAGTTGTCCCCTAACACTATCTTATTCATGTCTACTCAGACATAAGTCATTGAATTCATCGTGAACTACTCCTAGGAAAGCGGAATTACTATTGTCACTTTTTTCTGCTTAAATACTATCATACAGTTAACAAATTAATGGTGGAAAACTGCTAGAAGAGCAGTTTAATAAAGCCAATAATAAATTCATAGGCATAAAATAGTCATGCAAAGATACTGGAAATTCAGGGACTTGTTGGAAAAGAAAGATGGAAAGACTGTAGTCACCCAGGTCATGGTTGTCCCATGAAAAAGCACCTTGGGGACAAAGATGGAAAGAGGGGCATATTCTCTACTGAATATGTCTTCCCCCCATCTAGCATAATTCAGGAACTCTGAGATTTTGAAGTCCAGCTGTTGAGGAGGAATTTTAAAAAAAAGCTATTAAAACTGTTGGGAAGCATTTGGAAGAGAAAATCTATGGACATGGGAAGGGTTGTTCCTCTTCCTGCTGATTCTCCTCGGCAAGTCACCTCCAATCTCTGCAGTAACAATTACAAGGGAAACACAGACTTGGGGACCCCATGTTCTTTTTGGAATTTCTATGTCTAACCTAACCAATACAAAAACAAACAACTGAAAAGCCTGATGTAATAAAAACACTTGTCTGCAGAGGTCATGAAGAAAGTAAGCCTTCAGTTTTTCTTTCCCTTTTTGTAACCATACAATAGCTAGCGTCTTAGTTTAATGTGCATTTTGTGTGCACATTTGTGTTAGAATTTAGTGCACGCAATGTTAGTAAATGAATAGAATGACTGACTGTTGAGATCTTCTCAGTCTTTTTTCAAACATGATCAGAAACTTCCTAAGATTAAAATACATAAAAAGGGCATTGTGAACCCTGATTTTAAAAATTATATCGTATTAAGATATAATTTAACACCTAGCACTACCTTGTTTTTTCTCCGCACCATTTCAATTGTGCTGTATCGAGTTGCGCTAGGTTAAGTTCTTTCATATTAACAGAATAAATGGAGACATATCACATTGTGACCCACAGCAGAGAATAGTAAACAAAGACCTCCTCTTAATGGCAGAGGAGAAAAAGATTATTCCTTCCCAGCGTTTAGCCTCCCACCTTGTATAAGTGTGAAGGGTCTTTTGTGGAGCATTCGAAAGGATAAAATGAGACTGTCAAGTCCAAATACCATTTCTATTGTATATAATACCGTTTTTAAAAAAATTTATGTATGCTTTTTCAATAAATAATTCTCATCCTTATTCTACAAAGTGATCTCCAAAATGGTATGAAGATAGACAGACATACAGATAGAGTAAAGAGAACGGTACTAAATAACCACATTGACACATTCATTTCAGTGCGAGCAAATTTTCTAGTTCTGTTTGTTCCCCCCACCCAAGTTGGATAGCAATAGCACTTAGACATATACCTCTCCATAGTGCTTTTGTAACTTCTTCAAGTGGTTTACAAATTTCAACATGTTGCCCCCAACAATCTGGGTTCTCATTTTACCGACCTTGGAACACTGGAAGAGTGAATCAACTTTGAACCAGTCAGGATTGAACTCCTGGCTAGGGGAAGAGTTAGCCTGCAGTACTGCATTCTAACCACTATGTCATCATGGCTTCTAAAGACAAGGATGGCGATGTTTCCCTATTGGAGATCTGTTCTTCAAGGTTTTGGCTGTTTTAGCAGCTACTGTTTCCAGGCCAGGGATGGAGTTGCAATAATCCTGCATGAGAGTTTGTGGCTATTACATGCTTGACTCCACAGATGACTGGTATAAATTGAACTGTGGAGACAAATTAGGGAAACTGTTGATTCATCTTGCTGCCCAGCAATATAACTTTCTGAGCTCTTGGATCTTGTTACAGGGTTAATATGGGATTTTCCCTGGGGAACTTCAATTTTCATGCTCTTTAGGTGGTATCTGAAAAGACTCAGGAATTCATAGCTTTAACCATAGGCATGTCTCATATAGGTGGCTACAAGCTGATGTGGTCATTTCCACTCAGTAAGGGGCAGTGGTGAAATTCAGCTGGATCTATCCGGATCACGGGATCTGGTAGCGCCAGTGGTGGGAGGCTCCACCCACCCATCTGGACATCATCACATCCTGTTTTTGACCCTCTGCGCATGCAGGTGCAGAGGAGGAGGCACTCACATTTGCAAACTAGTAGCAAAGGTAAGTGAATTTCACCCCTGGTAAGGGGCATGTGATTTCGATATAGAAGACATTATCATCAGTTCTTTGCTATAGTTAGATCACTTCAAAAGTTCAATGGCATATTTAGCTTCTACTTGAATGTTCGATTTCCAAGACTATGAACTACCCAGAGTACTGTGAATCAGGGTGGATATAAACTTTGTAGTAAAAATAGGTTTAGTCCGGCAAGATTCTGTCTAAAGGGTGTGAGCAAATAAGCAACTGAATTTTGGCTAGATTGTTCTATGTTGTTTTTGGCACGGCAAACTTATTGAATTTTGATTTGTTGTTGTTTGCTGCTTTTAATACTTGCATGAATAGAAAGCTTGTTTATTTTTTCCCCAGGAGCTAGTAGCAAGGCATGACATTTTTCTTAAGCCATCACTTTGAAAATTAAGTAGTCAAGAAGTCTGTGAATAGTTATTTTCTGAGACTGCACCAATAAATTGCAAAGAAAAGTGGCATGGCATGGTAGACTGGATAGGTCCAGGGAACTGGCGGGTAAATTAAATGAACAACTTGCTGAGACTTGTGCATCTGGTCATCTCAATGGCTAAATTATTTTTAAAGTCCAGACTGTTCAGTGAATGTTCAAAGGTAGCTCAAACAGACACCTCCCTAATTCACTGGACTATAGTAAACTATAGCAGGGGAAAGTACAATCAAATCAGATTCTGTTCTTACAGCCAATCTTAAAAGTATTTGTAGCCTTCCTATGAAATTAACTACATGGCTGGACTATCTAGTGGGACTGACATTAACAGACACAAGAGTGCAAAGTCTTTGAAAGAAGGAGGACACATACAAAGCACCTATTTTCAACTTGTTAAAGCGCTGGTATGTTAAAACAATGAATTATTAAATCGTTGTTAAAGCAAAGCTGCCCCGATTTCTCACATGCACACAGAACAGCTTCCAAAGCAACTTCATGAGCCTTGCAAAAGACATGGCTGTTTTAATAATCCAAAAAGAAATGCTTCTCACATTCTCCTGTGCGTTGCAAAGCACCTCTTTCAAAGATCTTGTATCGCTTAGATAAAAATAATAATCCCACATTCTCTGGGATTAATCATTCTTTTTTTTTTAAAAAAAGCCTACAATATATATTATTTTTGCAATATTTTTATGATTTTTTGTGTTCCCTTTGACAGGAAGAAGGATTATAATTTACCTGCCTATCCAGTTTTTATTATTTGCATTAATCATTGCCAAGAAAATACAGCAGTTAGAAAATTAGAATGTTTTAACTGGCAATATATAGTTATGACAGTTATGCAAAGTATTTTTTTAGGAAAAGTTCTCCATTATTGAATCATGTTCATAAAATCTTTTCATGACTAATAATAAACAGAATACATTTCACTAAGGCTCAATTTTTCACAGAACTGGGAGAGCCCCCCTTTTGCACTATTCTATACTACTTCTTTCCTTCTTACACTGGCAGATGAGATCTCAGAACCACTGAACTATATCTTTTAATGATCCTGGAGCACTGGGGAACTGCCAGAGGGCTGGAAAGAGCTGATGTAGTTCCGATCTTCAAAAAATGGGAAAAAATAGATCCAGGAAACTACAGACCTATCAGCCTGATCTCAATACCAGGGAAGATTCTGGAAAAGATAATCAAGCAACCAATCAGCCAACACCTAGAAGAAAAGTAACAACCAAAAGGCAACATGGGTTTGTCAAAAACAGATCATGCCAGACTAACCTTATTGCACTCTTTGACAAAGTGACAAAATTAGTGGACCAGAGGAATACTGTCGATATAATTTACTTGGACTTCATTAAGGCATTTGATAAAGTAAACCATAACCTACTACTAGATAAAGTAGAAAAATGTGGGTTAGATAGCATTACCACTAGATGGATTTGTAAGAGGCTGACCAACTGCACTCAACGTGTAGTCCTCAATGGAACTGCATGTACATGGAGGGAAGTATGCAATGGAGTACCCCAAGGCTCTGTTTTAGGCCCAGTACTCTTCAACAATGACTTGGATTAGGGGATGGGGAGCTCATCAAATTTGCAGATGACACCAAGCTGACAGGAATAGCCAACATTCCAGAAGATAGGCTTAAGATACAGAAGGATCTTGACAGACTTGAACGTTGGGCATTATTTAACAAAATGAAATTCAATGGTGAAAAAAGTAAGGTTCTACATTTAGGCAAGAAAAACAAAATGCACAGGTACATTATTTATTTATTCATTCATTCATTCATTCATTCATTCATTCATTCATTCATTTAATTTATATGCCGGCCAATTCCTAGAGGACTCCAGGTGGCTCACAATAAAAAACATAAAAAAATGACAGTAAACAAAATTTAAAAGCAGTTTAAAACAATAAAACAGCAAGAAAACATTCATATCCCATCGGGGGCCGGATCTTGCTAAATCACAATAGCAAGATCAACAGCCCCATGTCTGCCGGAAAAGCCAGGTTTTGACTGCTTTGCGGAAGGCCAGTAGGGTGGAGGCAGTCCAGACTTCAGGAGGTAGCTGGTTCCAGAAAGCTGGAGCAGCCACAGAGAAGGCCCTTTTCCACAGGCCCACCAGCCGGCATTGTTTAGCTGATGGAACCCGGAGAAGACCGACTCTGTGGGATCTTAGCAGTCACAGGGAGATGCAGGGTAGGAGATGTATATGTGGTACCATGCTCAAAAGTGGTGACTGTGAGAGGGATCTTGGAGTCCTAGTGCACAATTACTTAAATATGAGCCAGCAGTGCGCTGCAGCTGCCAAAAAAGCCAACACAGTTCTAGACTGCATAAATAGAGGGATAGAATCAAGATCACGTGAAGTGTTAATACCACTTTATAATGCCTTGGTAAGGCCACACT
>JANHFM010005664.1:35308-51530 GCA_032468115.1 Grayia smithii | reverse complement strand
GGGTCCTCATTTTACCCACCTCGGAAGGATGGAAGGCTGAGTCAACCTTGAGCCGGTGAGATTTGATCTGCTGAACTACAGCTGGCAGTCAACTGAAGTAGTACTGCACTCTAACCACTCTGCCACCTTGGCTTCTGAATCAGTAGTGGGTTTCATTTACCTTCGCTATCGGTTCGGAACTGTGAGCATACATGTGCGTGTTTGCTTCGCTCACGTGTGTGCTTTTACACATGTGCAGTGTCCATGATGACATGTGGGCGGGTGGGCAGAGCCTCCCGCTGTCACTGCTACCGGTTCGCCCACCACTACATTGGATAGAATGGACAGAATGAGCATGGTCCATGCCCCTTCTTTGAAATACGTATAGATGGCATTTTCCGTGGTGGCTCCTATACTGTGGAACACTCTGTCTCCCTGAGATCTGGCAGCCTTCAAGCCTTCCGGAATGAGATCCCACCCCCCTTTCCAGCCTTCCGGAATCCCCAAAATATGTGGCTGTAGCTGTACGCCTTGTGTAGAGTGATGAGACCCTGAGGAAGGTTGCTAAGGCATTCCAGTAAAATGACTACGCATTGGGTTGTTGTGGCTTTTATGGTTTTATTGTTGTTGTGAGCTGCCCAGAGGTGTGCTCTAAACCACCTAGACAAATATTTTAAATGAATAAATAATACACCCCAATCCTTCTTCAGTACTGGTCGATATTGGCCTTTGTCCCTTATTCCCCAAAGCCATGAAGGGTGAGGGGCCAGATGCCTAATGGTGCACATCTTCGGGATGGGAAGGGCCACAGATTTTTGTTTTTTAAATCGCTGTATCTACTTTCCCTTTCTTTCCTTTAAACCCCAATTATCTGGAACACACAGTTTGTTCGGTCTGAGATGCCTGTGGCAATTCAGTTTGCATTTTGGGTTTTGGATATGCATGAACAATATGGTTCTAATGATAAATCTTGGAAATGAGAGAATATATAACAACACTGACCTATATGTAAAAAAAATTTCCCCAAAAGAACTAGCCCATATTCATTGCCTCGTTTTTATACTAAACACTTATTTTAATGCAGCTACCACAAAGAAATTTGACCGGTGGAGAGATTTAGTTATTAATAAGATTATATTTTCTTCTCAGAAACACATTAAACAGATGCTAGGCTTAAAATATTTGACAAACAACCATAGGAATTACAGTAGAGGAAAAATACTAAATTTACAGGGAATTTTGCACTTAGAAAAAACTTGTGTAAGCAGCAATTGATAAAATAGATCCCTCACTCTAAAAATGGCTGGAAATGCACTAATAAGGCTGTATCTCACCTATTTGAAATGCCACAATCCCAACCATTTGATAATAGAATGAAATAAATTCTATGGATCTCCTTCCAACCTGGTCTTTTTCAATTAGAAAGTTAACTATTACTAAATTCGGATATCCCCAAAGTATACCAAACTGGCTTTATACTAACAGTATATATATATATTGTATGTAATTGTGCACTACATGCCAAATAATTGGTCCTGTGATCATTCAGCATGTTAGGTGAGGAGTAACTCTTATGTGGGATTACTGGTCTTAACAATATATCTGACACTTTCACTCTCTAAAAATGGCTGTACCACTTCTGCATATTTGCAATGCCAGAATCCCAACCATTTTTATAATAGAATGAAACAAATTTTATAGCTCTCCTTCCAACTTGACCTTTTTCAATCGGAGTTAACTATTACTAAACTCTTATTCCTTAAAAGTGCACCAAAGCAGCTTTATGTTAACAGTGTATATTATGTGTGATTATGGACTGTATGCCAAATAATCGGCTGTGTGATCATTCAACATGTCAGGCAGTGGTGGGTTGGTCCTGGTTCAGTCCGGTTTGTGCGATCCCACAGTGGTGACGTTGTGACATCACCGAACCGGTTCTCTGAGGCCCAGACCCGCGCACCCGAAACTTACCTTTTTCCTGTAAAAACCCTAAATATAGTGTTCTGCACATGAGCGCAGGATTTTGAGGATTTTCCTTGAAAAAGTTACTGTGCATGCACGGTAGTGCGCTTTAGGCGCGCGAGCGAAGCGACCGTGCGCGTGCAAGAAGAGAACCGGTAGTAAAGGTAAGTAGAACCCACCCCTGATGTCAGGTGAGGAACAAATGCTATTTCAAACCAAGAGCTTCTCTTAATAAAGCTGACACTTACCCTTCACTCTCTGAAAATGGCTGGAAATTTAGTAACAAGGCTGTACCACTTCTGCACATTTCTGCACTGCCATCATGCCAACCATTCTTATAATAGAATGAAACAAATTCTATAGCCCTCCTTCCAACCTGGCCTTTTTCAATCAGAGTTAATTATTACTAAATTCACATCCCCCAAAGGGGCACCAACTTAACTTTATGTCAAGAGTATATGTCACATGTGAGTATTTGCACTACATGCCAAATAATCGGCTCCATCATCATTCAACATGTCAGGTGAGGAGCAACTGTTATGTCAATGATCTTAAAACAATAAAGGTGAGAGTTACCTGTAACTGAGAAGCTTGTTTTTGAGGAGGGGGAGGCAGTGGCAACATCATTTCCATGGCTCCAGGGCCAAGTATGGGGGAAAGGGCTGGTTAGGAGGAATAGCGATAGCACTTAGACTTATATACCTCTTTTACAGCCTTCTCTAAGCGGTTTACAGAGTCAGCCTCTTGCCCCCAACAATCTGGATCTTCATTTGACCCACCTCGGAAGGATGGAAGGCTGAGTCAACCTTGAGCCGGTGAGATTTGATCTGCTGAACTGCAGCTAGCAGTCAGCTGAAGTAGCCTGCAGTGCTGCACTCTAACCACTGCGCCCCCTTGGCTCTTCTATTAACCTAATTAACTTAATTAGCAACATTAACAGTATTGCCCTGATTCAGGGCCAGCTTTAGACTTTGGTATAGGGCTCCAAAACTGAGGGGGTGCCAACTCCACCCCTCCTTCT
Source organism: Grayia smithii (assembly GCA_032468115.1). NCBI lineage: Eukaryota > Metazoa > Chordata > Lepidosauria > Squamata > Grayiidae > Grayia > Grayia smithii. Next base: position 48,568 of record JANHFM010005664.1, on the reverse strand, counting down.
GAATCATTCTAAAAATGCAAATCTTTGTATCAATGTGAAATGGCAGCATTAGTCAATGTTGCCTAGAGTACCATATGCCCTTCAGATGGCACTGCCCTTCTATACAAAAGTGCAACATAGGCAAAAATTGTGAATCATTTCAAGCGTGCAACGTTCTTGCCCAAACTCAAAAGAGAACCAGCAAAGCTTGCACTTGAGAAAACAGGTGGGAGCAAGGTATGTTATGCAAGCATATATATCTTTTTGCCTTGTCATAGGATTTAAACTTGCATTTAAACACGTTATCTTTTGCCTCTTCTCTGTAAAGTTATTCTTCTCCCATGGCCTGACACAGTTATACATCCTTATAGGCCTCCTATAGTATTCCCTGATTTCCCCCATCTGACCCTTCTCAGCTTTCCCTTTCTCTTCCCTCCTACTGCTTCCTCTTCTCTCCTAAGCCTTATAAAAATCATTTAAAATCATTGCAGATTTTTAAAAAATGTTAAACATTCAACAACTTTAAGGTAACAAAATTCATACAACAGTCAAATATAAGCAATAAGATAATAATAAAAAGTACAAAATGAATTCTGGCCCACCCATTTGGGAGTGTGGCTGTGCAACATAATCCTCATACTGACCACAAAGTGACTGTTATACATTTCTATCCTAGTGTTGAATGAGTTAGAATGGAGACAATGAAAGGGATATAGTATTCTATCAATCTAAATGCTGTAAAAAAAAAAAGACCTGTAAATTGTATTTTTCTATACATCTAAGAGGTCACAGTGTATGACAAAGAAACTTCAATAGAAACTGATTTCTTTATAGAGATTGTATAGATTAAAATACCAAGTTCCAAAATAATTTGTTACTTGGGACATACCCTGACCAAAATACTTTAATCTTACGTAAGAAAAAAATCAGGAAGGCCTCCAGAAGTGGTCATATTAATGAGAACCCTAACCTATGTTTACATCTACTGGGTACATGCATGCATGTCCTGGTCATGACCACTTTCTGCCGCAAGCATCGTCCCAGCGCCCAGTGCGATCTCACAGGGTTGGCCTCCTCAGGCTGCCTACAGCCAGACAATGTTGGCTGGCAGCGCCCAGGGGGACAGCCTTCTCTGTGGGAGCCCCGACCCTGTGGAATGATTTACCCACAGAACTTCGGACCGCCTCAGACCTTCGCTCCTTCTGCCGTGACCTGAAGACGTGGCTTTTCCACCAGGCAGGCTACGGTTGACCTTTTAAATTGATTCTTTAGTTTTAAATTTTAAATTATGTATTTTTAAAATTGGGATTTAGCCCCCTTTTAAATGTAATGTCTTGTCATTTATATATGTTTATTTATGTCTTTTATATTTCTGTTTATTTTTATTGTAAGCTACCCTGAGTCCTTCTGGAGAAGGGCGGCATAGAAATTTAATAAATAAATAAAATAAATAAATAAATAATAACATTTTTATAATTTTGCTTAGAGCAGGTGGTGATGTAATGTTTCTCTATTGTGAGCCACCAGGGTCTGTTGGAGTTGGGTGGCATCCAAACTGAATAAATAAAAGAGGCATGACATAATGTTATATAGAGCTCAAAATGTAGTGTGAGATAGAACATTACTGAGCTAATTAGAAACAGTAACCACAATGCTATTGAGTTTAATTTATAGTAAACAAAAATTGCCAGGGATTTTTTTTTTTTTTTAAATTTCCAATCAGAAAATTTCTATAAAATGAAGAGTTAAAAAGTAAATTAAGTAAATTAAGTTCAGAGAACTAAATTTTTAAAGGATACTCAACAATGAATCAAAACCACCATAATTGAAAATCAACAAGAATGCATACTATGATCATGAAAGTTAACATCCAATCTATGGTTACTTGCATGGTTAATATTCCTTTTCAAAGATACTGTTACAGAGTGGAAAGCTTCCTTCAGGAAATGGGAATGTTGTCCAAAGATGAAGACCCAAAGAAGAATGTAAATTTTCATCAATCTGGCATGCATAAAGAGATTTTGAGATTTGAACTTATGTTCAATGACACAAAAAACCAAAATGAAAAACAATTGTTTAAAAATAATACATGCTGGGAGCTGGGTAAGAAGGTTATAAGCCATTAGGTAGCAATATCAATAGCCCTTAGACTTATATACCACTTCACAGTGCTTTACAGCCTTCTCTAAGTGGTTTACAGAGTCAGCATATTGCCCCCCAAAATCTGGGTCTTCATTTTACCAATCTCAGAAGGATGGAAGGCTAACTCAACCTTGAGCCATTCAGAATTGAACTCCTGGAGTAAGTAGTGAGTTAGCCTGCAGTACTGCATTCTAACCACTGCACCACCACAGCTCTTATGATGATGATGATGATAAGGTTAAAGGACATGAAAAAATTTCAGATGAGTCTAAATTTTCGCTACAGCAAAAGCTGCGGTGCCATATCAGATTCAATATATTGTTCAGAGTTCAAAATGAGTTTGGGAGGAATAGGATAGGATGCATGCTAATGTACATTCATGTCCTTGGGGCTTCCCATAGGCATCAGTTTAGCCAATGTGAAACCAAACATTGCTTAGTTTAATATAGCATAGCTTATTTTGCCACGTTAAAAGCAACATGTCAGAACATGATGGAATTAAAATGCTCCAAGACTACCTATATTTCTATCTAGGTTACTTTCTACTTACTAATGAGCTAGTGATGAATCAGATCTTGGTTGTATCTGATCATACCAAATGGACCTATAGTAAATCCCAAGGTATCTGTGTGCTGTTTTCATACAAATATTGAATTTGAGTTGGAAAGCATAGGCTATATTGAGGCTTGCAAGATTAGAAGTATGCATTACTCACCCAATGTAAGACTATTTGTATGGGATACATATTATATTAAATTGTTTGAACAGCAATTCTGAAGTGAGGTGATGCCTGTGATAAGTAAAATAATTTTTTAGTGTTAACTATATTATGGAACAATTTAGTGAGAGATGTTTTACTGAATATGGTATTTTAGGAAAGCTAAAGGGCAGTATTGTTTACCTAGAATTGCAGTGCTGGAAAGAATCTCAAGGATTATCCAGTACAGCTCTCCTGCACTAAAACAGAAATCATTATACCTCAAAAATCCCCAACAATTGCTTATCTGTGGCCTTCTTTAAAATGTCCATTGACAAGTTTCTATGACTTAATCTTTCTGTTAGAAATCTTTGTTTAATGTTTCATTTAAATTACTTACTCAAAACTCTGCTGTCTTTCACTCTACTCTCACTGCAATAAATAACTATTGCTTTCCATCTTCTTTATAGCAGTGTTTGAAAACTGCTTTGTTCCCATAATCTCTTTTCTTCTAGACATCGAGAATGAAGCCTTCATAAAAGTATCTGCAATTCAGTCTGATTTCCAGACTGAAAACAGAGATGTAGATGTATAGAAGTAGTTTCTCTTTGATTCTGGGCTTATTTGGAAGAACGAGGAGTCTGCTGTGCAATTTTTCCACCTTGATTCCACCTGTTGCTTTGACAGCCATCATTATAATGGTAATGACATAGCCAGAAATAGGGTGGTGGTACAGCACTAGAGAACTGAGATAGGAGCTTCTGATATAAACTGAACAGGATTATGACTACTATTCCCAAAAAAGTGGTGTTATTAGCTAGTTTTAGAAAATACACTTTTCCCAAAAGGTTTCCACAATTTTGGCCACTACTGTACAGTTTTTAGTCATGGAATCTGTTAGGCATTTGTAGTGGATATTAACAATATAAAACTGATATATATTATAGTTGCCTTGAAAATGATATTCTATCTTAGACTTTTTATATATTAAGGTTATCTTTTGACACAACTCTCTTTAGAAGGCACTTATCACAGTTTTGTACATTTGGCAGCCAAAAATGACCAGGAATTGTATCCAAGTAAGTGAGAAAGTTGTGTTGCTGTTGCTGCTGCTGTTCCAACAGCTTACTTGCTTTTTGGTCTTAGCCATGAAGAAAGGGAAGTGTGAATTTCCCATGCTGATCTCAGAAAAGAAGGCTTTCATATATCTTAGTCAGAAAGCCACAAAAGTAGAAAAGCTTGCTTTTGTTGGACATTCATGCATTCACATAGATATTTGTTTTTTCTGGCGAATATGATGTACAAGCAAGTTATACCAACAGCTTTTGCAATCTAGTTCCAGCTTCTTGCAACAGAAGCTGTCTTCTGGTGTGTTTTTTTTAAACGGAAAAGGTGGCACCACCGCCACTGGAAGGCTTTTCACTTTATATTGATGCTATTCTAAGATGGAAGTTGATATGGAATGGATAAAAAAAAGCACATAATAGCAAGCATTAAAATGGAAAAGGAAAACTCCAAGGTTGGGATATAGGCAATAATCATGGTCTCAGAGACAATTTTGCCACTGTATAGATCAGGGGTGTCAAACTCAAGGCCTGCGGGCCAGATCTGGCTCGCGATATGGTTAGATCTGGCCTGTTAGATCTGGGCTGCCTTCAAAACAGTGAAGGACCGCCCCCTGGTACCTTGGCCCTGGCCCAGACTGGCTGGGCACTGATCTAAAACTTGATGGTGGCCATCTGGGCTGGAACATGATCAGCCTTAGATCCATGGGGCCACCCTGGAGCCAGTAAAGGGCTGCTCTCACCCCACCCCCTGGGTGCATGCTGGAGACAATGGACCCCCGATGTGAGCAACAGTGAGCTGGCCACAACCACCCAAGCCATGCCCACCCAGTGATTATCCGGCCACACACCCCCAGGCCCTTCGAAGTCAACCACAACCCTGATGTGGCCCTCAATGAAATTGAGTTTGACACCCCTCTTATAGATGGAATGTGCAGATGATGTTATATTGTGTGCTGAAAACTTGAATGATTTGTGCCTAATTTTCTGTTGATTGTATGATGCAATAAGGGGTAAGAATTTCAAAATGAATATACCAAAGACCAAAGTTGTTGGGTTGCCCACTGAGCAATCAGAGTGCAAATAAAAACCAGATGCAAATAGAGGAATTTACATAGCTAAAGAAAATGAGTAGAGAAATGCTAAAATGTACAAATGTTTCTAAAATATAGTAGGTAGCCTGTGGTCTGCAACAAAGAATGTTATCAAAATAAATGAAAATGGCTTTATAGGGTGCCATTTTTCTTCATACTTTGCTGTATGGATATATCAAGAGAAATATAACTGTTAAATGTAGTGGGAATGGCATACTCTTCCTCAGCTGCACTTAATTATGTGCAGCTGAGGAAGAGGTGGGTCAAAAATGTATTTTTGCTGGATGAATATAAAAATTAGTGACTTCTATTAAAGAAGTAGGTTGAGATGGTTTGGTTTTCATAAAGATAATGAATAAGCATGCCATGGCAAGGGGTACAGTATATTAAGGGTTAAAAATGTAAGTTGGATGAAGTTAGTCAATGTATGATATATGGATATATGGATGTGATGGACACAAGGATGGTGTACAAGCATAGGAAGATATAGAAAGATCTATGTCTAGGGAGATTCTCAGTAAGCCAGTCATGGTAGCCCCAAAGCTGTTTTATCAAAAGGCAACTAGATTCCTTTCCCTGCTTCAAGACATTTTGCTTCTCATCCAAGAAGCTTCTTCTATGAATTGAATGAAGCTTCTTGGGTGAGAAGAGAAACATCTTCAAGGAAAAATAAAGAAAAAAATCTAATTGCCATTTGAAAAAGCAGCTTTGGTGAATGCTGTTGATGTAAATCTGTTACTGGTATATTTAGATTTATTTTCCTCCCTCTCCCTCCTCCCCCTTTTTTGTCTGCTGCTTCTCACTCTTTTTCTGCATTTTGTATAATTTATCCCAAAAGGGAATAGCATGATGAGTATGTACACATGTTTATAGGTTATCAAAAGACACTTATACTTGTTCTCAAGGATTGTGTTGATTTAGTATAACTATTTTGTGCTGTATTGATTTTTCTAGCTTCTTGGAACTGGCAGTAGAAGGGTAAAATATCTGATAAAGACATCAGATGAAAAATATTGTTGTTTAGTATCTGTCTTAAATCATAAAATTCTATCCTATTAAAACCAACATGTATATAGAATTCAGAAGAAATATAGTAACAGACTTCGCGAGCATTTGTTGCTAAAGGCTCTATGCAGTATATTTATATCCTTTTATAGCTTTTGTTGTGATCTTGAAAAAGATACCAATGAGCTAATTTCATTAAGAGCCATGGTGGTGCAGTGGTTAGAATGCAGTATTGCAGGCTAAATCAGCTGACTGCCAGGAATTCGATCCTGACCGCCTCAAAGTTGACTCATTCTTCCGTCCTTCCGAGGTCGGTAAAACGAGGACCCAGATTGTTGGGGGTAATATGTTGACTCTGTAAACTGCTTAGAGAGGGCTATAAAACACTGTGAAGCGGTATGTAAGTCTAAGTGCTACTGCTATTAAATCACAGGCCTAATTACCATTTATGAATTAAAGGTAGTCCTCAACTTACAACAGTTTATTTAATGGGCATTCAAAGTTACAATGGCAATGAAAAAAATGAGTAATGACTTTTTCACACTTACAACTATTGCAGCATCTCTGTGGTCACGTGATCAAGATTCAAATGCTTGGCAACTAACTCATATTTAAGATGGTTGCAGTGCCCAGGATAATGTGATACCTTTTGTGATCTTCTGACAAGCAACTTCAATGGGAAAGTGAGATAGTAACAACCATGTTACTAACTTAACAGCACTGGTTCACTTAACAGCGGCAAGGAAGGTAATAAGATGGGGCAAAATTCACTTAGCAACAGCCTTAGCAACAGAAATTTTGAGGTCAATTGTGGTCCTAGGCCTACACCACATGTGTTATGGAAATATCTAACCACAGTTAGACGTTCTATAGCTTTTTCCTGCCATCTAGTTGTCAACTGGATTTTTGCAGTGCAGATGTGATAATCTTAGTATAAACCTGCCTTTTAAAATTGAACTGCAAACTTTTGCTTACCTGCCAATTATATTCTGTTGTTGGAGACTTTGCCAATAATATTGCTTTTGTTTGTTCAAAGTATTTCATCTGCTGTCACTGTGACTACCTTACAGTTTAGCACCTGAATACCTGCTGAAGCGAACCTGTCATGCCAGAAACATTTTTAAAGTTAGGCAATCACCATTCAGTGAACGGCAAGCACTTGGGTACTATTTCCTCCATAGCTTTCAACATAATCAACTTTGAGAACTGACTGTACAGTGGCATTTGCCAACTGAAATGTTATTGAAGAAAGTTTAATCAAATACTTTTGAATACCATAGAATTGCACTATTTTTGGTAAAAAAGAGCACAGAAGAAAATAAGAGAAAGAAAAGAAACAATAAATACAATTTATCAGATTACTATTAGTAAATAATATTATAGTATGTTGATAAAAAAACCCTAACAATATTTATTATTAATTAACTTTCATTATATTCTATTAGCCGCTTCAGTTGCTGAAGGAAATGATTGATAATTTGAACAATATCAAAATATCTATTAGCAAAGGTTTAGAGACGTATGCTTATTTTCCTTTTCCTTTTTAATAAAACATTTCCATATAAGCATCTAAGTGAGGTACAAAATAAGAAAAATGATTAAAATATAATACCTAGAAATAAAATCAGAAACAACACTAGAACATGCAAATTAGCAATTGTGGTTAAGACTTATATCCATATCCTATATAAAATAATAAAAAACTAATGCGTAATAAATACACTAGAGAGCTATAAGTCTGTAGATATTTTCAGTCATCCAGGTCATGGTTGTCCCAAAGGTGCTTTTTCAGGAGGTAACTGGACTTTCTTGTTTTTTTGTTTGAAGACGTTTTGCTTCTCATCCAAGAAACTTCTTCAGCTCTGACAGGATAGTGGGGAATGGAAGAATTTATATTCCTTGCGGACAGCTGGTAATCTGCATCCTTTTAGAGCAGGGCTGTTAAACTCCCGGCACATGAGCTAGATGTGTCATGTGCTGGCCACGCCCACGCCCAGTTTAGCAAAGGGGAAAAAAGTTCTGATACATCCTGTAACACCACCATGACACCGTGAGTTTGACACAACAATCCTCTAAAATAGGGGTGTCAAACTCACGTTGTCACAGCGGTGTCACAGGATGTATCAGGATTTTTTCCCCCTTCGCTAAACTGGGTGTGGGCGTGGCCAGCATGTAATGCATCCAGCCTGCGGGCCGGGAGTTTGACAGCAGATTACCAGCTGTCCGCAAGGAATATAAATCCTTCCTTTCCCACTATCCTGTCAGAGCTGAAGAAGCTTCTTGGATGAGAAGTGAAACTTTTTCAAACAAAAAAACAAGAAAGTCTAGTTACCGCCTGAAAAAGCACCTTTGGGAGATACAACAAATAAGCTGTTCAAGTAAATAAAAATATTCATCACAAATTATTCAAAAATCCTTCCAGTTCATTTTTATCCAAGTTGAAATTCTAAGTGGCTAACAAAATACTCCAATAATGCAGTCTCTCGTCTGGGCATTGAGCTGACCCAGTAAGTGCCTGAAAAATAGTTCCAGCTTGTGCATTTTCACTCTCACAATCCTAGTTTGAATTATTAATCTGTCTGCCGTACATTTCTTACAAGATCTATTCTCATTGTAGAGAGATCTGGGCAGGTATAAACTCCATAGTCTTCGTAGCCAAATAACTAAGACAGTTTCAGACTGTTCTGCAAGGCTCCAAGTGGAAAGTATTATTCATTTTGAAGAAAATTACTAAAAGGAAAGATGGCAACACATGGATGGTTAGCTTTGTTTCTTCCATGCATTTCCATCCCAAATTTCTAAAGTTTGTGTAAAACTTCGGCTTCCCAATTCCAGTACAATGTAAGCTAAACTTGACAACCAAAAAGCTTGGCTAAAGTGCTGCCAATTCGCCTTTATATGGAGTGATTTAATTTATGAGGAATTTTATATTGAAACAGTTAAATAGGTGCAGTGAATTGCTTGGGACAGCCAGTGAAATTATTCACATGACTATTGTTAAGAATTTTTAATTTTATTTGGGAAAAGGACACAAATATACAAGCCACATACTGGTAAGTGGTCAGCAACTTCCACTCATCATCTGATATGAGCCACAAGTGCTGCTGATCCTGGTTATTGCACGAAACTCCACAAAATATTTTAATTTACTTGCTCTTGCAATTTAGCAAAGAAATGTTGCAATAAGAAACACCAACAAAGATCTGAAAATCCTAAGCTCTGGATTACCATATTGTGTTCTCCTGCCATTCAATGGATCAGACAAAGGCTGTGGTGTTCAAAGTAAAAGGAAGAAAGAAAAGAAGAAAACGAAAGAGGGGAAAAAGGAAAGTACAGAATACAAAGTCAATAATATTCCCCCTTTACTCTTTTCACAAATTGGATGTTAAAAGAGTTGTGGCAATTAAGCTTTTGTTAATTACCAGCTGTTGAAACAGATGTGTTGACTGTCCTTATTATCCCACAGCTGGGGCAGGAGAACAATTGATGCTCACTAAAATCAACAGCCAGCTGTTTTGCAGTAATTATCTCCTATTAATAATACAGGTGATAAATGTCATAATGGTTCTATCTTTGCGTTTCAGTAACTAAAATACAATTACTTTATCTGTTTTCAGTTTAAAAGTAAGATTCTCTCTTTCATTCTCTCCCCCCTCCCCCTTAAATATTTGTGCCAGCAGACTTTAAGTGGTTGTAGCAGCAATCCAACCTCAACATTATTTGTGGTTCAGTTTAGCTAAATAGGATAAGCATGGTTTCTGTGAACCAAGGCTGTTTTAGATATTATTGTGCTAGATTAAAAAAAATGTCTTAAATAGAAAATCAAGCCTCTTTCATGAAATAATACTGGAACAGGATTTAAGTAAATCGGTTATGAAATGTGAATGATGAATTACAGATTTTTGTCATATGTCCTGAACAAGTGATGTCTTCTTAAAAGTTGAGAGGCGAAGATTATAATTCTAGAATATTTATTTTGGAAAAGAAATAGAAAAGATTGTAAAATATTTTTTTTTCTTTTTCTATAAGCAGTCCAATAAAGGAGTACTGTAAAAGAACTCAAATCTTTCAACTAAATAGTCCATACTTAAATACACTGTCTTATTGCAAAGATTAAAGCATTCATTTTCATGTCCTTTTTTAATCCCTCAGACAGAATTACTATAAAAAAAAAATCTGTTCAGACAACTTTTACGGTTGACAATAATCACATACTTGTTAAGTTAAAAAAAACACACAATTAAGGGAATAAGAGGATGAGCAAAAATCAGAAATCAAATACAGAGTTTAAATGTATTTAATTGCTGTTTAAACATATGAATTTTGAGGTCTTTTTAAAAGATATAATATAAAGATATAATAACTATTTCTTTACAGTCATTGTTTTAATAAAATTTATGCTCATGTGAATTTAACAATAAAATAATGTAATTTTATTGAATTTATCAATAAAGGCTCTATATAATTTATACAAAATAATTCTAGTTTATAAGAATAGATCCATTCAAATGGTTCTATAAGAGTTCAAAACATGTTGCTCTGCTCTAAAATAGGCTAAATTCAATTTTAAAAAGTCATCGTTCTGAGCAAATATCTTTTCAACATAATATCATAATTATTGCAAGGTGCTAAAACAGAGAAACTTAGAAGTTGTATCGTAAACAATTTACAGTACATCTGAACTCTCCTTTTGCACATGAAACATAGATCATTTATTTATTTATTAAAATTACTGACCGTTCATCTTAGCACAGGACAACTTTGGAGCTGGTATACCAGTAGTTTGGGCAATAATCAGAATAATTCTGACCATTAATTTATAAGCAATGGATTTTAACAGTAGTTACTGCGTGAATAAATCTAACTTAAACAAATATGAGTGGAAGATTAAATATTTTAAATTCATGGACTTCTGGCTATTAAAATAAAAACTGCTGAAGATGCAAGTACACAAACTACACCACTCAGGCCTTTGAGATGGAGTGTATAGATATGTACATAAAGATGAAGAGTACTGAGACTCATTCTTGAAATATACAGTACTTTGTACTGCTTGTAACTACAGTATACATAATTTAATATTTGCAATGCAGAAGTCTAGTGGGAGACCAGTTTAAAGGGGTATGACTCTCATTAATACTGTCTATCTCTCTACCTTCCTCCCTCATCTTTCCCTTTTCTCTAACGTATACCTATTTCAAGAAATATCATTCAAAATGGTACTAGGACATACATATGGTATATACGTTTGAAGGACATCTGAATAGAAAAATTTTAATAAAATCTTAGAAGTGCTGGAAGCTATCCATACATTTGGTCTTGACAGCTAATAAAATACTGGCTTGTATATATGTGTGTGTGTGTGCGTATATGCACTACAATCAAGCTCACAACAAAATTCTCCTGGCAACAGTTGCATTGAAACAAAGTTACTGCAGCAACAAGCAACGTCAGAGTGTTAATAATTGACATGAAAAGAATGAAATAGTGAGCAAGGGATAAAGAGGACAAAGAACAATTTTTCTATAAACCTATCCCAGAAAATAATCAATCACAGTGATGATGAAAGGGATTAGATTAAGTGTCATGCTAATTTTTAATTTAAATATTCCTATTGCCTATTGATCATATATCAATGATAACATTGGTGGTCTAATTTTGAACTTCAGGTCTAGAATATAAAAACGGAGTACTCAATAAATTTGTGTGTTACTTTTCTCAAGTGATGTGAACAATACCTGGAGAATAACATTGACTGTTAACCATGTCTAAAGAAATAAAGTAGTAACTCAGTCATAGCATACAAAAGCTTCATTTGAATATGCAGTATAAGCTATAACAGTAGAATTGGATCAAATGGATACTGCATTGTTTGTAAAACTGACAGCTTGAAGGTTCAATATATTAAAACACAGAACACACCAAAACCAGCATTAAAATTTTCAATAAAATATGTTTTCCAAAATTGAAGCACTTTTGTTTTATAAAGCTGGATTATTTTACTCTGCATTAAAATTTTTATTTATAAATATTTTGAGCCTCCATTCCACCTTTCCCGAAGGGATCTATTTTTCTCTTTGATAAAATAACTAAACGTTTAACTGATTCTGGTGTCATGTTCATACTACTTTAATATTAAGTTGAACAGTAGTAACTAACAAAATACAATAGTATTACAATACAGTAGTAACTAACAAAATACAAAATACTAATACAAAAACAAAATACAAATTTGATTTTATTCATATGAATTGTTTTTGCTTTTGCTTTTTAAATAGGTAGAATCAGAGCTCAAACTAAGTTGCTCATAATATTTACTTCTTTATTAAACAAGCCCATTAAGCACTTATCTCTGATTTGAGCTGGGATTTACCAAAATCCCAAATATTACCAAAATATTAAAACAGAAAAAAATGAGTGGAAAAAACTTCTAGGAGATAAAATAGGATTAATTGTTTAATTTAAATTTTTGATGAATATAGCATTAATATTACAAACCTATCTTCTTATAAGGTAATTTCAACCTCCTTCTGAAGCTACATTTCAAAATAAATTCTGAAGTAAAGCTAAAGGGGTAATTATTTATGTTTCTTTCTCAACTGCATTCAATTACATGCAATAATGAACTATCTTTTGGATAAGTCATCAAGCCATTTCCCTTTATTAAATACCTCACATTTTTGCACAGGATATACTGTGGAATATTTCTACAGAATTAATCTTAATGGTCAAAATCTGCTATGATACAAATGTAAGGAAGAATATCTCAGTTTCATAAATAAAACTTGTGCTTTAAAAGTAAAATTTGTTCCTTTTAAATCAATATGGAGCTTTTAATTAAAACATTTCATATATTTTATTGTAATTGCCATAAGTCTAAAATCTAGTAAAAGGAGTCCCTGCGGATTTTACTCCACTAGTCATTGCCGACTCTAGGGGGCGGTGCTCATATCCTTTTTGAGGTCATTGAGTCAGGGTTGTCTGAAGACATTTTTGTGATCAAGTGGCCAGTGTGATGTCATGGAACGCTGTTACCTTTCCACTGAAGTGGTAGCTATTTGTCTACTTGCATCTGCATGCTTTCAAACTGTTAGGTGGGCAAGAACTGGGGCATAAATTTAGTATAGTCTGAATATTACATATTCAGTAATGAATATTCAGTAATGAATATTACTGAAAATATTTACAGACCCCTCGCATCTTGGACATGAACTGTTTCAACTCCTACCCTCAAAACGATGCTATAGAGCACTGCACACCAAGACAACTAGACACAAGA
>JANHFM010005664.1:24441-35208 GCA_032468115.1 Grayia smithii | reverse complement strand
GAGAGTATGCACCAAGACAGATTCCTTGTGTGTCCAATCACACTTGGCCAATAAAGAATTCTATTCTATTCTATATTAAAACAGTGTATGGAAAACTGTCCTTTAAAAAAATGCATGTGATTGAGCTGCCATTAAGAATTGCTAATAATTATGAGATTTTGAATTCTGCATAAATTTATTTGGGAATATACTTTAGAGCAACTGTGCTAAGGTCACAACTGAGTTTTGCAATGTTATTCTCAGCACTGTTATTCAAGCCTTTTTTTGTTCAGAGGGGCTATTTGTGATTTGTAATTAAATCTATGTAGATGAGATATGAAGGTTTAAAAACTTGTTGCTGCAGGCACTGAAACCATAAGTCAGGATGAATCATAAGCTTCAGTAAGGATAGGAAAAAGAGGTCAAGGGTATGATTACAACACCTGTAAACATTAAAAAAGGAAAAAAACTTGTATTTCATTGATTCCATGGGTTACAACTGGTAACTAAAAATGGGACTTAAAAGGTTTGAGAAGTTTTTTTCTTTATTTGAGGATTATTTTTTAATCAGTTGATTAAAATATATAAAATTAAAACTGGATCAGGTAAAATTTATTTCAAGTCATTTCTGAGCTTTATGTAAAGTTATTCCTCTCAAATCGTCACACAAAAAACTTCCTTAATGATGAATGCAACACTGTGAAACTAAGAAGTATTGGGTTGTAGTTGTTTTTAAAATCAGTGTACAGTGTTTTCCAATCCTTTTTCTAAATGATATGTTCTTACTTCTGGTCTTTTTCTTTATCTCCAGGGAAAGTTTTCAAAACAACAGATGTTTCACAAAATGGATATCTTTATTTAATGATTACGATTTTATGATCAAGATAGAAATATTTGTTTGTCACACTTTCCGACATTTGTTACAGTTGATTTCTAAGTCCAATGACTTTTTAACGATCAACAGTTTCAAGATATAGCCTATTTTACATATCTGTATCTCCAGCCCTTCAATTTACTCAAGTGAGCAGCTGCTCCTTATCTCCTTATTAGAGTAATAACCCTACCACATTATTGGAGTAAAACTGTTTCCTGCCAGACAGTAAAGAAACAGGTACAGAAGTCTGCTTTTAATTTGCAGCATATAGAAAATGAAGAACATCTACCAAGTGGGAACTTAACCTGTCTGTGCTCTGGGACCTTGCTGATTAATATATATGGAGGGTGTAACAAAAACCATGTTCAGTATGATAGAAGAGGGGATTATGCATGGCTGGAAAATAAAGAAAACAAATGTGGCAGATGAAGGAGGGCAAATGACAACATGTACTTGTGACATCATGCAAATAATGTGATTTACTAATTAGGATTACTAATTACTAATTTCTGCTTACTAATTTGGCTTTGTGTGCTTGGGCCTTCCAATACCAAGATCTTTCCATGGGGTGATGCTGCCTTAGATGAATCTGGTGTGCAATCTAGAAGGGTCCTCTCCTATTGGAAGAGCATGGATGTGGCTAAGAGTACACCTTTGGATTGGGACCTGTTGCATCCACTCCTGGATCAAGAAACTCTTTTCAATGTCATTTATGCCTTCGTGACTTCCCGTCTGAACTACTGCAACATGCTCTACATGGAGCTACCCTTGAGAAGTATTCCGAAACTCCAGCTGGTATAGAATGCAGCTGCACCAGTTGTAAATGGTGTTAGCTATTTGGCCCAAGGAACACAACTTCTTTGGGGGCTGCATTGCAATTCAACATGTCTGAATTCAGTTAGTATTTGTTAGATCAGAACTGGATTGAAGGTAATGCTGAATTGTTTTCACTTCTTTGTAAGTGATTAGGACGTACTCAACAATGTGGCAAAATGTGAAGAAAATGTGAAAAAGATGAGGAATTTAGTTGTAGCAGTCAAAACTAGCTCATAGACTCAGAACTCTAATTCTAAAGATATGTCTTTTGCAACAGGCCCAAATTTGTGGATCTCTGAAGATTTCTAGATAGGATTTCTAGATAATTTGAAATCTTGATAATTACTTTCTATCATTCTTTTTAATTGTTTATCCTATTGAAATGTTAGCTTTTGCCCCAATGAACCAAAAAACCTGACCAATACTTCCTGATTTTGGTTTTGAGAGTACGTATTCTTTTATATTGATGTATGCCTTTAGATAAACATTTTGTTAAACTACCTTTCATGAAATCTTCTAACTTGATCATTTACTTCCTTGGATAAAAATACTGTCTTGCTTTCTTAGATGAATTAAACAAGTACAATGGCATATGATGAAGTTTTAATAATTACTTGTGACTCCTAGGTAATATCTAAAACTGGCAACATACAGAACAATAATAAAATGTATATTCCACAGCAGAGCTCAAACATACATCCATGCCTACTCATCCATCCTTTTTCTGATGAAATTAAAAAGATTGCCATTTTCTAGTATTTAGTCAGTTTAATATCTATATTTTTAAATACATACCAGGATTGAAATTCATGGATTGCCTTGACATCAATATGTTGAAACTTCTTATAAGATCCCAATATTACTGTAGGTTTTTAACGCATTTCAAAACATCAGAAGCTAACACATGTAAGAACAAAGGCGCATTATGTGATACTCAAAAATAAGCTATACTTTAGTATGACTTAAACTAAAATCTTTAATTTAACATAGTTTGGGAAAAAAAGATACTGATTAGATTTGCAAAGCAAAAGTGAGGAATTCTAAATACATTTTTCAAATAAATTATAGTATTTATGATAAAGCCAAGAAACATTGTTAAAAATTTTAAAATAATGTCAGGTTAAATAAAATGTTTAAAAAATAATAGTAAACAGAATGTGACCAAAGGAAACCATTTCCAATCTATTATAGATTTGAAACTAAAAATAAAATCTGTGAGAAACTCCTAAATAATAGTTACGCTATTCCAATTTTAAAAGCAAACTCAACTGGAAGATTTTACACACACACGCACATCTTGCTTAAATGCATAACAGAGATACATTGGAAATGCCGACCTGTATATTTTTCAAAGATGATTAAAATATTTCGACTCTAATTTTCCTTTTCAGGAAAGATTCTGTAGGTACTTTACCCTTGTGGGTTGCATATAGGCATAAAGACATGCAGCAAAAGCTCACAATATTTTGAACTAGGGTCAAAAGGATTATTAATGATTAGCTACATTAAAGGCCTGCTATCTGCCTCTTGCTTGCTCTTTCTTTTGGATGGCAACTTCAGCCATGGTGCAGGTTTGTCTGTGTCATTCTTTGGCCACTTCCAGCAGATTGAGAAAAGCTGGAAAGTAAACACAGGTGTTTTAAAACTGGAGCCGCTGTCATGGACAACCACAAACACCCTTCCCTCGACTGTAGCTATGCCTCTTTCCCGCCCTCTCTTTTTAAAAGGAGAGCTTAACAAGAAAATGTCAAATGTTTCACCTTTCAACACTTCAAAATAACTCTGAGCTTAAAGTATTGTCTAGGAAATCTCTTGCAAATAGTTCCTTTTCTAACTTTCTTTTCAGATGTAGCCAAGTTAAAATTAGTCATGATTTTTTTTTTTTACTAATTACTTTATTTGGCAGATAAATTTCTTGGAAAGCACTAATGTAGTAAGAAGAGAGGCCACAATCTGGGAAACTAGCTAACTCATTCCTTGTCCCCAATGGGGTCACTTCTTTTCCTTTTTATGAACTCTGATCTCCTAGTCAGTTATAACTTGGGTCAGCCTGGACAACTGAAGCTCAGAATGAAACAAAAGGCTTATTTAAATATTTTATTTATCTGTCTATCACATTTCTCCACCACCCATCTCACCTAAATGACTATAGGTAGCTTATGAAAATATATTAATAATAGTAGGAAAAAATGCAATATTCAGTGGCATCCAGGGAGAGGGATGATGGAGCAGAAAGACAAAAGCAGCATGCCACTGATGCAGTCCTCATTCCATTTTGTATGTGTATTGTGACATTGCTCCCATGTACAAACAGGGTAGAGCTTACAATGTGATGGAACAATGCTGTTCAATCATTTTGATGAAAGCAAAAAGATCCTGCAGGCAGCAACAGCAATAATAATAATATACTTCAATATCATCAGCATTAACAAATATCATCAGTCAATTGCAAAAGGCAGCTTTATTCAGAACAGCTTACAGCCTGTGATGCTACCCATTACACCATCAAACATCAACATCTGCCTATCCAAGGAAAGGATTCGATAAGTGGATAAAAATGTCAAATCCAGTTTAAACATCTGGCTAACTGTGCAATCAATCATAATAATTTATTGAACTTGTATGCTGTTCAATTTCCAACAGTTCTAGGTGGCTCACAACAAATAAAGAAATTACAATAAAACAAATATAAGATGAAAGATGGCAAGTGTGAGAGATCAGATTGAAGGAAGTCAATGATTTCATTCTCTCTCACCAAAGGCCTGAATAAAGAGTTAGATCTTCACGACTACTTTAAACCATAGTATTTTCAGAGGGGGCCATTAAAATCTTAGAAGAATCTCATTCCAGAAGGCAAAACCTACTACAGAAAGGGGCATGTCCAGAGTCCCAATAAATGAAATTGTTTAATCAGAAAGACCTAAAGCATGTCAACTTTGCAAGATTGACTCAACTGAACAGATACTATGGATAACTGATGCTTAGAAAAGATAGCAAAAGAATAACAGATAAGTAAAAAAAAAAAAGGCAGAGCTCTCAACTTCTATTTTGGTGCTGAAAGAAAGGCCTAAATTCTACCAGGCAGTGTGTGAACAAGTATCGAAGAGGCAGAATTACAGCTTGAGCTTGACAGAAACAAACTCAGGGAATACCTACTGACTTTAAACAATATTGCCAGACATTTATCATTTTTTGATTCAGTAATTTTCTAATAATAGCTTGTGAAAATTCTGTGGATATGGTATCTCTTATCCAGTGGTGAAATCCAATTTTTTTAGTACCGGTTCTTTGGGTATGGCTTGGTGGGTATGGTGTGGCTTGGTGGGCATGGCAGGGGAAGGATACTGCAAAATCCCATTCTCTCCCTACTCCTGGGGGGAAGATATTACAAAATCTCAGTTTCCACCCACTCTGGAGCCAGCTAGAGGTGGTATTTGCCAGATTTCCGAACTACTCAAAATTTCTGCTACCAGTTCTCTGAACTTCTCAAAATTTCCACTACCGGTTCTCCAGAACCTGTCAGAACCTGCTGGATTTCACCCCTGCTCTTATCTTTTAACAAAGTATCTCAATAATATCTGATTTAGCATTCTGATTAGGAAGCTATAAATTACCTAAATGTGGGATAGATTGGTCATTTATTGGTAATTGCACAGATATCTGAAAAAATCATACTCAAAGAATGCTCATCAATGGCTCCTCATCAAACTGGAAGGAGATAGCTAGTGGGATGTCATAGAAGCCAGGGTGGCAAAATGCAGGGTTAAAATGCAGTCTAATTCTGCTGACTGCCAGGAGTTCAATTCCTTTGAGCTTGATCTACTCAAGGTTGACTCAACCTTCCATCCTTCCTAGGTTGGTAGAATGAGGACCCAGATTGTTGGGGGCAATATGTTGACTCTTTAAACCGCTTATAAAGTACTGTGAAGCAGTATATAAGTCTGTGCTATTACTATGCCATAGAATTTGATCCTAGGAACAATGCTTTTCAATATTTTCATTAATGATTTGGCTTAAAGGTTTGCACAACAAATTTGCAGACCCAAAATTGAATAGCATCATTTAAACTCTAGAATACAAAAAGAAAATTCAAAATTATCTTTACATGTCACAGAAGTAAGATGAAAATAATTTTCCTGCTTCTCACTATGGCTATCTGGAATTGAGAGTAACCTGTCAATAAACTAATTGAGGTAGAATTCTAAGCTTCAATACAAAGAGGAAATTACACATATATTTGAACTTATTCATGCACCTTTTGGCTAAGCATGAAGAGTTCTGCTCTAAAATGGTAAGAGAAGATGGGCCAAAACCATAGCCAATCTCTCACACTGTATTACAAGATTTGAGTATAAATATTAAAAGACACAATAGATAGGTTAACAATGCAACTAAATCTGCAAAATTAGATAGGAAAAACCTTAGCTCAATTCATAGAAAAGTTTATTTAAAGCTCTAGTTATATTCTGTCTCTTGCCAAAATTCCTCAAATGTTGTCAACTTCCCTGGAGATGGTTGTGTTAATGCAGGACCCTAGCCATGGAAGCCTATGAACACACAGTTGTATGGGCAGAGTCTTTCCTTTTGTAAATATCACAAGATGTTGAGGTGGGTAAAATATCTGGAATGCCCAAAATACCAGAACAGGGTTCTTTTTGCTACAAAATTATGTGGAATCCTAATAGATCTATCTGAGCAAGTATGTAAAGGAGAACTAAAATGTTTGCATTGACATCAGAAAGTAAAATCAGTGAGATTCCCTAATTCCTTTCCAATTCCAATAGAAATTAATTAGTTTCATATTAAAGAAAGTCTATCTGTGATCAGGAATTTTAGCTTATTTGCATAAAAAAGTTTAGAATTAAGTTTTTATTTTCTCATTATTGTATTATTTTAATGGGCTGAAAGCGCCTGAAACTAATTTACAATATTTAATAGAGGCAAAGCAGAAGCTTTCCAGATGTGTAAAACTGCAGCTCATTTCTTAATTTTAATGGTACTTTTCTGGATACTTAAGGATAATGATTCCTGGAACAATCTGATCTATCAAAGAGAAACAAAGTGTGGGGAAAATATTTCTCCCAACTAAGTGGAAGTGCTTTGTCTAATTTGTCTAATCCCAGTTTGGGATGAATGTCTTTTTCTTACAGTCCTATTGACACAGTTTATGCTGCTCAAAAGAGTTTCCTGCCTTTTTGGAAAGCCTGTTCAGAGCCACAATTATGGAGGAAGACTGGAGGTCTTGTCTACAAGCAGCTGTACATGAAAAGAAACTGTGATTCTTAGGTATCTGTTTCAACAAAATAAACTCAGTTCAGAATAAACTTCTCACATTCTATTGAAATGGCTTAATGTTGGCTTGGAGTAACAACAACAACAAAAGGTTAATCTGAATAATTCTGAAGTGTTGAGATTCTGTGCTGTAATAATCCAATTGTATTTACTATATTTTTTCTAGAATTTTTAATTTTAGAACTTTGACTTTCTTCATTTATTAGCTAACAACTGGATTTGTACTCTGTCTTCTTTCCATCTCTTTTATTTATTTTTAATATAAATTTTTAGCATGTTTTTCTGGGTGTCGGTTTATATGATTCAAGCAGAAAGACACAAGACTATTAGTAATATGATTATTAATGTTAACACCAGAAATATATAAAACAAAATATTTTTAAAAATAAGTTTATGTTTTAGGAAGTCAGGCTAATATTTAATAAGTAAAGCCAATTTGCATGTATTTCTGAGCTGATTTACCAAATCTACATTTCATAGCCCTGCACTACTTTATGAAAAAAAAATCTTGAAATTACATCTGCTAAATTAGAGCCAAGATACCATCTTGTATTTTATAAGTATGTATATAGGAAGTTGGAACAATGTAATCTAAGCTGCTTCTGCTATTACTACCATGTACAATTCCACTGGGCAAGTTTTTGAAAACATGAAAGCTGATGTCATTTTCCTTTGAACATAAACAAAACTCAGCAAGAGTGTGATCTATTTTTCTAAAGAAAAACTGAAAAAACAAAACTTTGAGAGAGCTAGACATTCCTTTACAAGGTCATAGTTAATAAAACATTTGGAAAACGACATGACACAATTTAGGTTTAAAGGTTCACTTAACTTTGTTTTAGTGTTTTGAATCTGACAAGCTCACATTGTCAAAAGATGTTTAAATTGTTTTGTGTTTTGACAATTGATCTGCCAGAATAATTTTTAAGGAGCTTTCTTTTTTTCTTTTTTGTTTCAGTTAAAATTAAAATCCATGCTACCTAATCCTTGGAGTCAATCTGTAATTAAGGGGATTTCAAGAGAGACCATGCACCGCATTAATTATAAAATTTAATATCTGTTTAATACTGTAACAAAAGAATGAATTCCAGGCAACACACCAAAATACGATCACTTTTATATTTGGGTGAGAATGTATTCCACTCCCATTTCTAGAAAAAACAGGCACTCAATGCTTATAATCATTGGTTTTCATATTCTGATATTTGAGCAGCCTAGAACTAAGCTGGTAATCATATCCAAATCATATTCAAATTCTAAGGAACTTTATCAGGGATGTAAACTTGTGACCCTCAAAATAGCACTGAACTACTACTTTAAATATATCTTACCATTGATTTTGCTGGCTGGGGGTAGGAGGAATTGTAGCTTAGTAACATTTGGAGGGCCTAAATTCACAGGAAATACCATGGATTTAAATTTGGACTCCTCCATACAAAGTATGCCTGGGCTTCTAATCTCTGTTTCTCAGTCATAAAAGGAAGACAATATATGTTGTATACAAGGGTTTTTAGAAATTGTAATTTTCTTGATAAGAAAATACAATATAAACTTTTTACCACTTTTTTGCATCTTACCATTTGTGTAGATATATTTGTGTTCTGCAAAAATTAGTTCTGCTTCCTTCACCCTCCCAATTTTGCTTTGTGAATTTGTTCTGGCTATGCACACATGTGCAGACACACATGTCTGCGCACATACACATATTCATATTTGTGTCTGTATGAACTGGTACTATGTGCCTATATTTCATTTTAAAGATCAAAACTTTAAAAAATGTTGTATTCAATTTACAGTTGATTTGCAGAGATTCTTCAATTTCTAATTTATTTATTTTTTGAGTACCAGTGGAATACAGCTTCAATCATACACTTCCATGTATTTCACAGTTGGAAAGAAATCCCACTGGGACCCATGGAGCTTTATTTTTGAGCAGACATGGACCTACTTGTGCTATCAATCTATTGTACTTAGAAATCTAAACATAGGTGTCTTGTGAATTGGGGTTTTCTTAATTGTCATTTTGGTTTTGCATTGTAAACTGAATAGGATCACCTGAAAGTGTCTTTATGGACAGCTTTTAGGAAAGTGGTGTTTGTTCTGTTAATTCTACTTCTAAACTGAGCTGTATTAGTTTACCTTTCAGGTGAACGTTTTACATGCTTTTTTCATTTGCATTTTTTGTCTAATGAAGGATAAAAGTTGAAAGTGCAACTGTTAAGAGAATATTCAAAGCACTGAAATTGAACTCTTTCCTCTTATCCTTATAAGAGGAAAGAACGTCTCTGAGCTTATTGCTTCCTATTGAATAATTCATTTCTGTATAAGTACAATAAAATCAAGTACACTCAAGGACTGAGCAATCAGGTTCTGCAAGGATGACACATCCTAATATAGTCTCTGCTGAGATCTCCAAGTATTTGCTCTGTTTTAATATCTTCCACACAATGGGTCCGCATTCTACTTGTCTTGCCTGTGAGTAGTCATGTTTGGTATTGTGCTTAATCCCTGTGAAAGAATCTGGAATCTGAAGAGATCTATAGTTTATACTAGATACCCAGTGCCCTTCCTGTTCCTTCCCTATTGTCTCTGAAATCACTGAAATCACCTGCAGTAATGGAGCACAAGCCCTAAGAGATTTTACATTTTAAGACTCTCACTTAAACAATTAAGAATAAGGGAGAAAAATGCTACTTTGATGTTCATAAAGCTGGAGACAACAGAAACCTATCCCATTTATGGATTATGAAGAATATGAAGGTATAACGATAACGGAACAGGAACATGGTTAGGCATGTTTATGCAGTGGTTAGGTGCAAGTGGGGAAAAAATTCTAGAAATGCCTAGAAATAGCTTCAAATATCAAGAATTATACTGAAGCAAATAACTCTGGAATGGACTCTCATTCGGCTGCCAACACTTAGCAGTCCAACAGAGCAATAATGTTGATACAAATAGCAATTGCAGTATTTATTTTCAATAATTTAACACAGTTTAAAGCTACTGACAATAAAAACCAACTGATTTTATCACTATCTGGTATTTTTTGTCCTATGGACATAGAATGAGTTGGGATGAGTAATGCCAAAACTCATCAGATATGGACAAAACACTCCTAGATATGGCCTCTGATGGAGGTCAGCATGAACAGGTTAAAGTGACCAGCTGCTTTAACAAATTGTGCCAGACTGGAAATCAAACCAGCAGGGCCTTATTGCTTTAGCTCAGGGGTCTCCAAACTTAGCAACTTTAAGACTTGTGGACTTCAACTCCCGGAATTCCTCAGCCAGCAAAGCAAAAAGTTGAAGTCCACAAGTCTTAAAGTTGCCAAGTCTGGAGACCTCTGTTTTAACTGGTTCTGTCTTATTAGACCAGGATGATATTCCCAAAAATTAGTTTAGGAAAGTATTTTGGGTAAAATAAATGCATGACAGAAAATAACATACTTGCTTTGTTGTTAAAGTTTGAAAAATGGCTACTTTAACTTTTCCCAACTCCACGTCCCCCAGATGTAACTGATGACAACACCCATACAATCCAACTCACATTTGTGCAAATATTTATTCTATTTATGCCATAGCATGCTATATAACATCTTCAATTAAAACTATTACAAATAATTGGGACCAGAATTTCTGCTGCTAAGTGATGCTGTAAAAGTATCAATTGTAATCGGTTAGTGATGGCAATCCCAAGAGCCGAGGTGGCGCAGTGGTTAGAGTGCACTATTGCAGGCTACTTCAGCTGACTGCTAGCTGCAGTTCAACAGATCGAATCTCACCAGCTCAAGGTTGACTCAGCCTTCC
>JANHFM010005663.1:272099-283211 GCA_032468115.1 Grayia smithii | reverse complement strand
TGTATTTATAACAGTGTTTTATTGAATGTCTTGTTTGTTAGTATTGTGAGCCGCCCAGAGTCCTGTGGGAGATGGGCAGCATATAAATATAATAAATAATAATAATAATAATAATTAACCTGCTCGCACACTTTGTCAGACTGTAAGCAGAAAGAGGAGTGCCAAAACACACCATTCCATTTCCTTCCTTCCTTCCCCACCCCTCCCCACATGCCACTCCCCCTCACCGGCTGAGATCGGCAAGCCAGATTTGGGGAGCTGAATGGGGAGAGAAAAACATCCATGTGGATGGCAGGTGCATATGTGACGTGTTTCCCCCTTTCCCTCGCCTCCTCACCTCGTGCTGTTTCCATGGGAAACAACGAAAAAGCTGCCATGATTGCTGGAGGCAGCAGCCTGAGTAGCACCAGCGAAGCAGCTGGTCGGGGCCAAGGTTTAGGGATAAGATCCCCCAAAAATAAGGCCAAGGCCATATTTCGGGGGTCAAAAGAATATAAGGCTCTGTCTTATTTTGGGGGAAACACAGTAAATTAACAACTGCAGTGATTCACTTAACAAATGTGGCAAGAAAAGTCATAAAATGAGACAAAACTCACTTAACAAATGTCTCATTTAGCAATAGAAATTTTGAGCTCATTTTGTGGTCATAAATTGAGGACTACCTGTAGTTAGTCTGTCAAGGAAAATTTTTTTTTTCTAAAAATCAAGTTATTGTCAGTGAAAATGAAAAGTACATTAAAGATAAATTCTAAACTCTTTTAATATGCCGGTGTCAATTTCAACATGATCTATATAAATATATAAAATATGAAACAAGTGCTAATATAGTTCTATTATATTATTAAAAGTTATATGTTACATCCATAAAAGTGGGACTATTCATTTAATTCTCTTTCCTAGTTATCACATAATTTGAGATGCAGGCAGCCTACATTTTTTTTAAAAGTTAATTGCTAAGATTTATATCAAAGCTTGATAAAGTTTAATAATATTCAAGCATTTCTAATTTTATTAACAGAATAATTTTGCAATCCTTTAAAATTCTATGTATATAAAAACACTGACTGTAACTGAAAACATTATTCTTTTAAATCTTTCAATTAAAATTTCTATCTTTAATCCTACCTGATGCTTTAAATTCCTTTTATTCACTGTTATCTACTTTACAGGGCTAAGACTCTGCAGGAATCTTTGAAGATATATGACCTATTGTTAATGAACTATATACAAGACTGTTTAATGTCTTAAAACATCTAGAGATGAAGTGGAGCCAACATACACTTAGACTTTATTTGTCAGGATACTAGACAGGCCAACTGACACTATGTTCAGGTTCAGGAAAATTTCACTACAAAATATAAAGTTGAAACATACAAACAAACAATGGCTGCAAAATAGGGATCAGAGACTTTCCTTTAGCAATCACTGTAACTAAGTAGTTTCTTTTTCATATAATCAAAAAGCCAACATAATTCATGACCATAATTTATTTATTTTATAGGTTGTTAAACTCAAAGTTTTTGGGACCTAAAAAAATTATGTTTCATAATAAATATATTCCTAGAAATGTCACTTATTCTGAATCAAGTATTAAAACATTTCATTACAAACAGTTGTAATACAAGAAGCATAGGGGTGGAAAGCAAGTAGAAGTTTATTTTTCCCCAGTGTAGACAGCGCATCCTCAGGATAGCAAGGGTATGGAAGCACATTTTCTAGTTTTATCCACTTTTATCTAAGGCTCATGCCCTTTGAAAAAAATAGACCTGGAGTTAGAAGGTTTTAAAATGACTATCCTTGAACAAAGAAAAAAAAAAGACCAGTTTTTCCCTGCAGAATAAGACACCCTCAGTTTAATATTATTTTCTTGGATTAAACAGTGACCAAAGACTGATATATCTGTTTCTATGAATCCATTCAGTAGTGTACAAAAGTTGTGTCACACCACTAACTGTTTCATTCTTAGCACTTAGCATGAATTTACTTTGTACTCTTATACTATTTACATCCATTTGCCTTAGCATAGATATAGAAATATAATTCTTTTCTCATGCATTCCATGTTCATGTTTACTGTATGAATTTCTTAAGTGTTTTCCACAAATCTCTTACTTATATAGGTTTTGTCAGATTATTCCTAAACTGGCAGAGACATGGTAACAAAGTCAGCCAATGAGAGCTGAGACAGACTGGAGCCAGGGCATGTCTTAGTCTGCAGCTTCTGAGTCTGTGCAGAGAAACTAGTCTGTGCTGCTGAAATGAAACTAACTGTTTTTTCCTGTCTTGTGTTTTGCTTGTAACTGCTACTATGCTGAAGAAGAATTTATATTGGTATTTTACTTTTATCTTCATGTATTATTGTGTATATAAAGAAGTTAATGAATCCTGCTGCATCAGTCTGCCTATGTGTGCTTTCTACATTTGATTTTTTGCAACAAACTCTGACAGGTTTTAAAGTAATATACATACACAGTGTGTGTGTTTGTGTGTGTGTGTGTGTGTGTGTGTATAATTGTTTTATTAACTGCAATTGATATAAAAAGAAGAAACAGGCAGGAAGTTAGTAGCTCATGCCAAATGATCCATTTATTCTTCATATGATGTATTTTGAAAAATAAATAAGAGAAAAACATGAAATGAATCACATGACAAATAGAAAAATAAAGTACTTATAATGAATTACAGGTTGATAAACAGCAATACTGATGTATTATAAAACTAATATATTCCAGTATAACATTAAAAAAAACCCTGATATTATGAAATATTCCCTATCAGATTTCTGCTCAAGGTTCAAATGTTCCTTCTGAACAATAAGCTAAAAGTGTGTATGTATGTATTAATTTTTTTTTGTCTTAGCTCGGCAGAAAACATATATAACAACCCTTCCTCATCCTACTTTCCTTACAACAACACTGGGAGATGGATAAAAAGAGTGACTGGCAAAAGTCACCCAACCAGCTTCATGCTTAACATGGGACTACAACTCATAGTTTCCTGGTTTCTACACCACCACCACTGCACTAAAAAGTACTAGGTTAATAGATTGAAAGAAATACAAAAACCTATGAGTAAAAGAATGAAAAATATATCACATCAATATTGCAAGCTATACATCAAATCAAATATTAAATCTACACATAAGAAAACCCCAGGAAGTGCAATGATTCACATGGTTGGAATGCTGGGTTAACAATCTGCAAGCCCTTGTTCAAGACCTGAATGCTATTGTTGTGGTGGAGTGAGCTCCCATCATTCACACCAGCTCCTGCAGATCTAGTAACTTCAAAAGGGTGCAAATGTTACTATTTCAGTGGGCTGATTAATTACATGAAGGGAGCTCTCAACTGGACCTCTGTTGGGTAGTGGTGATGTCAGCAAGTTAATATTTTCAACCCCAAACGCCTCAGTGCTTCCAACTTGATGATGACAAAAAAAATATATATTTTTAAAGTTGCACAATTTCATGTACAAAACTACTGTGTATTTGTTCTTTAGTATGCAAAATTTTTGGACTTTAGCTTCAAATTAAATATTGCAAGTAAAATTGGATTAAGATGAAATGATATTTTTTGTCAGTTTTTATTTGTAACTGTTTTATTTTAAAAGCCATTAAAATGCCACTTTGACACTAAATTATTATTATTATTTATTATTTATTGCATTTATATGCAGCCCTTCTCCTGAAGGACTCCGGGTGGCTCACACATTTAAAAAATACACACCAATAAATAATCTAAAAATAAGAATATTAAAAATAAATGCAATTACACAACGAATAAAACCGAACAATATAAAATTTAAATAAATCCTAAATGTTTTATTCAAAAACTGGAAAAACCGTTTTGGACCCTTTGTTAATTGTTCATGGAATAAATGTATTTTCCACTCTCATTCAAAAAGGTTAACAAAAAAAATATTTCTTTTAAGGAGTCCTGAAAGACAAGTGATATACAAATAAATATTACTTAGGATAAAATAATTGCAACCTTAAGTAAAACTATAGGAAAATTGCATTTCAGAAATAAAACTGAAATTGAGTACCAGAAACATGTGTTATCCAATAGGAGATCCAGATAAGTTTTATCAATAATGTAAAATATCTTTCCCAGGAGATTGCCTCTGTTTGATGAAGGAATTTAATAATTACAAATGCCTGAGAGCAATGTTGGAAGGATCATGAGCCTCTGTAGGATTACCCTTGATGATAAGGTCAAAAGAGAAGAGGTAAAACTAAGGATAATCTTCATAGGAGTGAGGCATGGACAGTCTCTGTGGATCTGAAGGGAGCTAATTCACTAGGACATGAAACTCTAAAATCAAATTCAGAGAAAGACAATAACAAGCCCTTTGTGTTATTGCACATGAGCATGGCTGAAGTAGCTATGTAATTCTAGTTCCATATATTCAAATTTCCAGGCCAGAAGGCATTTGCTACTGGGAAAGAATGTTCAATGTGTAAGTAAATCTAATAGGGAATTACGTGGCAACAAAATGAGAAACTATTCTGGTGACATTTGATGCCAATACTATAAAATAAGTTGGTTTTTTTTTACAAAAACAAGTGAATATCGAATGAAAGAAGCATAAACCCAAAAAACAGACAAACAAAACAACAACAACCCACCTAAACTCGTGAAAGCATAATGAAGCATACTAAATTACATGTTTTAGGAAAAAAATTAAACTAGATGGGAAAGAACCTTTTATAACCAGATTATTACATTATATATAATTCAGGACATGATGCCGTATGAAGGAATGGAAAGCCGAACAGATTATTTTAAAATCCAAAGTATCATGCAATAAATATCAAGATAATATCAACTAGATACGGTAAATATTAATAAGATGTATGGCAAAGAAGTCCAAATGCAACATTACAAAAATATGTTGTTAAATGGTGATTGGAATGAGAAGCCAGAGAGACAGAATGAATTACAGGAAGAGTTGAATTGCTAAAGCAATAATAATGACACAGAAAAGAAATATTGTAAACACTGAAAAAAAAATTTTTTTTGCAATATTTCAGGCTTGAAAGGATTCACGTACCTTTCAGAACAAACTGAAGACAAAACCTACGATTATGAAAAGAAATGCATTTCTTCAGTGGCAAACAAGATTAAACAAGAAAGATATTTTAATCAAGAATGTAATAAATATAAGAAAATAACAGGAAAAAAATGAAATTGATTTTAAGAACATCAGAAATTACAGGAGAATTTGTAGTTAACTTGCATTCTCAAAAGTAATCATGAAAAAGCTTTAACTGAGGCAAATGAGATAAAATGAAGATGGAAAAACATTACTGAATCCTATTACAATCAGATTTTAGAATGAAATAAAAATGGGAAAATCAGGAATTGATTCAATTAGAAAGTAGAAGAGGACAAACAATAGACTTTACATCACACAGGAAAACTCCAGTTACAGGCAATGATTTTATGAATGATTCTGTCTGTCTGTCTATTTATTTATATATCTATTTCTTCCTGTCTCCCAAGTCAGATTCCAAAATATTTAACAGTAATAAGAAACTTTAGGAACTTGAAGCCAATTCATCTGGCAATCATTTGAATTAGCTATACTAATGGTCAGATCCAGGGGTGGGTTCTACTTACCTTTACTACCAGTTCTGATGATGCACGCGCTTTGCACGTGATCGGCGCACATGCATGCCGAATGTGCACTCTGCGCATGCACAGTAACTTTTTTGGGGGAAAAAACCTCAAAAAAAGTTCTCTGTGCATGCGCAGAGTGCACGGAGCATAGAGAACCATAAGTATGGGCGCATGGGTGGGCCCAGCTCCCGGTGGTGGAGAACCGGTTCAGTGACATCACAGCATCACTGCTACCGGATCGCTTGAACCGGCCTGAACCGGGAGCAAACCACCACTGGTCAGATCCCAATAAACCACTAACTTCATGATAACAGAGATGTTTGGTATGTTTCCTAATGAGTTAAGCGTATTGTTAGTTTTAATTGGTTTCCACCTGTGATGACCCTCCATATGTGTAACCACTGGCCAATAAATCTCTCTATATCTAAAGGTTATAAGATAAAGATAAACAAGATAAAGCATTTTTTTTTATGAACCAGGAGCAGTGACCTAGGTGTGATCAAATAGAATCTGATTAAATTGTTGTTTGCTCACTTGGACTTAAAAGAGGGGTCCCCGGACACCACAGCAATAAGTGCGGCTGCTTTGACAAAAATCTCGCACAACTTGCTCAACTTTGAGACATCAAGATATAAATAAATGCTATACCAACTTTATAATTAAGACTCTCCAAAAGTTGAAAACCACTGTTTTGCTGGAAGGTTGTTAGGATAGTCTCTTCTCTCCACTTCCTTCCCACTTTTTTAGAAACAGAAAGACACTGGTTTAATCTGGAAGGGCCACTGCTGAACCATTGAAAAGTGCAGGCAGTGGTCATCACGCCTCTTTTTGCTTCCCTGGGTCTTTGATTTGGGGCTTCCTCTGAAGCAGAAGCAGAGAGTCTCTTCAAATGAAGGTTTCTCATTGTCTTCTGATTTTTTCCGCTGGAGCAAAAGAAAGCTCCTTCCCGTGAAAGCTTCCCTGTGTGTCATCCTGATATCATTGTTACCTCCCCCCCCCAGGTCCGTGAAAATCTTGTCTTCCAATTATGTTGGGGGCCACTGCCTTAAAATAAGTTAATAACAGATCCATATACAGTAATGTGAAAAAGCCAATCTGTATAGAAAAACAATCTGAAATAGAATCACTGCCTGTATGTATAGCTATTGCAATGGTGTTTGGCCTGGAGAAATATGCCATGCTCATAATGGGAAAAATAGTGAAAATTGAAAGAATCAAGATGCACTATGGAAATAACATCAAGAGCCTGGATGAAGACAATTACTACAAATACCTGAACATCCTTCAAGCTGACAGCATCAAGCATACTGAAGTCAAGAAAAAAGTAAGAAGTGAATCCATAATGAGAGTGAATATGATTTTAAGTCCAAGCATCAAACATCAAGGCAATTAACACCTGGGCACTTCTAGCTAATATATACTGTATACAACTGGAATAATAAACTCAAGTAGAAATGAAAGTTCTAGATAGGAATCCCAGAAAAATAATGACATGAATCACGCTGTTCATTCTTAACATTCAGTGATGTTAACAAAATCTACTTATCAAGGAAAATAGGTGGACATCGAATATTGGAGGTACATCAGAAGAAAAATTATTACCAGAAGAATCTCTGAAGGAACCGTGAAAAAGATGCCCAGAAGCTAGTATACTAGGAAGCTTACTGAGTACTGGAGAGAGCAAATTGGCCTACAAGAAAGACCAAATGAAAGAAGACACTGTAAGGAAAAGTATCATGTATGTCACCAGTGCATTAAAAAAGATAGGCAAAACAGGTAATAAGACCTGGCACTGGCTAAGAGCAGATAAATTGAAAAACAAGATGGAGGAATTAATTCTGGTTGCACGTGACCAAACCTTAAGAACAAATGCATACAAAGCCAGAATTGAGCAGATAGCAAGTGATAGCAAATGCAATTTCTGCAAAGAAACTGAAAAAGCAGTGGACCGCTTAGCTGCTGCAAGAAGATTGAATTGACTGATTACAAATAACAGCATGACAAAGTAGCCACAATGGTGCATTGGGATATCTGCAAGAAATACCATTGACCTGCAAGAAAGAAATAGTGGGATCACAAAATAGACAAAGCAATGGGAAATAAAGTAGCTGAAGTGCACTGGGACTTTAGAATTCAAACAGATAAGCACCCAGTTGCATAATACTCTAGACTTAACAACTGTCAATAAGAAAGACAAACAGACCTTCAGTGCTTGGAGATAGCAGAATAATACAGGAAGTGGAGAAAATAAAAAAAAATACAAAGACTTGCAAATACAAATAGAACAACTGCAGCAAAAGAAAGCAAAGATAGTACCAATAATAATGGCTATTTGAGTGCTATTCCAAAACAACTAGGGCACCACTCAAACACCATTGGCATTGAATAAATTCCCATCTGTCAATTGCGAAAGGCAGCTTTACTTGGAATACTGATGATAGCTTTAAGACCATCAAATAACATATGCCCATCCTAGGTCCTTGGGAAGGACTTTATAGGTGGACAAAAATGCCAATGCAGTCTGAACATCTAGTTAACTTTGCAACCAACCATAATAATAATTTTGTTCTAGAAATCTTAGATGAGTTTAATATTATATATTGCTGTTGCAACTGTGGCTACTTCAAATTCATCACAGTTAATTCATTCTGGCAACCTACCTATTGCATTATAGTACTGCAATCATTTGTTTTTTATTTGATTCTGAAGTTTTATAAGAAAAATCAATTAGTGCAAAGTTCTGTGAACCTTGAATATAAGGTTATTGTCTACATTAAATCAATAACAGCGACTGTCAATATAGATTTGCTCATAAATTCAAGAATTTGGGAAATTTTAAATCAGTATCTAATCGAACATTACTCCATAGTCTAAATACTTCATTTACCATCATATATTCTAGAAGTTTCTAAAGTTAGTTTCAAGATATTACAAATGACATAGGTAGTAATTTAGTAAAATAGGGCTGTGCGCTCACATAGGGCTGCACTCCTCAGGGTACCGTCGGCCAGACAATGTCAGCCGGCGGTGCCCAGGGCATGGGCATTCTCTGTGGGCGCACTAACCCTCTGGAATGGGTTACCCACCGACCTCCGGACTGCCCCTGACCTCCGCTCTTTCTGTCACGACCTGAAGACATGGCTGTTTCAACATCTAGGCTGATGTGATTCGGGTTTTAAAATTGGATTTGTTTTAAAATTGTTTTTAAATTGTCAATTTTAATTCATTTTAAATTGTTATGAGTTTCTTTTAATCTTTTTAAGCTGCTCTGAGTCCTCCTCTTCCTGTTGCTTGTAGCCCCAGCTTTTTCTGACGAAGGAGCGCGAGCAGACACAAAGGCTGAGCTGAAATAGAAATGAAGAAGTTACCGCCCCCCCCGGCAAGGCCCAGGACGGGAAGGGTGGGGCTGGCCATTGGTCCATACTGTCTAGAGAAGGCACACTCAGGTAAGCCACTGTCCATTCTCCTAGACAGATGTACCAATGGTCAGGCAAGGGACATGCCAAAGCCCTGCCTCAATGGGTGGGACCCTCCCGGGCCGAAGCCCTCGGGGCTGATAGAATCCCCTGGAGCACCCTACGACCAAAGGTCGTGTCCGCCAACGCGTAAGCGTCTAACTTATAGTGGCGGATAAAGGGAGAAGACGAAGACCAGGCTGCCGCCCTGCAAATCTCGTCAAGTGAAGCCTGGGTGGCCCAGGCCGCAGACGTAGCCGCACTCTGAGTGGAGTGCGCTGTGATTCGGGAAGGAACCGGCAGGGCCAGGGACTGGTATGCTTGGGCAATGGTGGCCCTGACCCACCTCCCCAGAGTAGGGGCCGACACCTTCATCCCCATGGTGGAGGGCTGAAATGAGATAAACAGGCTCTCGGTGCGACGGAAGGAGGCTGTACGGTCCAGGTATATTCGGAGGGCCCTACGGACATCGAGCGTATGCCACTCCCATTCCTGTCTGGAAGCTGGGCGTTGACAGAAGCAGGGCAACATTAACTCTTGCGCTCTATGAAAGGGCGAATTGACCTTCGGGAGGAAGGTAGGGTCGAGGCACAGGACGACCCGGTCATTGTGGAAGATACAAAGGTCGGCTCTCGTAGACAGCGCCCCCAGCTCCAAGATACGGCGGGCCGACGTAATAGCAACCAAGAGAGCCACCTTGTAGGATAGAAACTTGAGCCCCACCTCCCGTAGAGGTTCAAAGGGGCCCCTGGTGAGAGCGAGAAGCACCTTAGGAAGATCCCAAGAAGGGTAACGGTGGACGGGGGGAGGACAGGTATTGGAAACCCCCCTGAGGAACTGTTTGATCAGAAGGTCCCAGGTGAGAGGGCGCCTCGCCCCACATGTGAGGATGGTAGCCAAAGCCGCCACTTGCCTTTTTAAAGTGTTGGGTGCCAGCCCTCTATCCATGCCATCCTGGAGAAACTCAAGGACCTGGATCATTGACGCAGCTGCTGGTGAGATTGACCTCAGCCTGCATCAACGATGGAATGCCTTCCACGTGGCCCCGTATATCCGCGTCGTGGAGGGGCGACAGGCCGCCTGTAACGTAGTCACAATTCGGAAGGAATGCCCTTACCTGTCAGAAGGTGCCGCTCAAGCGCCAGGCGGTCAACGGGAGCCACCCTGGATCTGGGTGGAGCAGCGACCCCTGGCTGAGCGACTCGGCGTCCCGAGGCAGGTGTAATGGAGGCGCCACTGACAGTGAGCGAAGATCCGCGAACCACGCCCACCGGGGCCAGTGGGGCGCGACGAGGATGAGTTCCACCGACTCGTCTAATAGTTTCCGGATCACCTGTGGGATCAGTAGCAGGGGCGGGAAGGCGTATAAGAGGCCCCTGGGCCACAGTGAGAGGAGAGCGTCCACGCCTTCGGCTCCGGGTTCCGGAAAGCGGGCAAAGAAGCGACGAGTCTGGCCGGTTGTCTGAGTGGCGAAGAGGTCGAGGACTGGGAGACCGAACCAGTCCGCTATCTCCGGAAGATACGGGGATGTAGGTGCCATTCGCCTTGGTCCACTGTGGCCCGGATGAGCCAATCCACTTTGACATTTGACACTCTGGAAATGTGAGAGGCCCGAAGGGACCTCAGGTGTCTCTCCGCCCAAAGGCCCAGTTGTTCGGCCTCCTCCATGAGGGGGCACGAGTGGGTCCCGCCTAGGCGGTTCACATGGGCCTTGGCGGCTACGTTGTCCGTCTTGACGAGGACATGGTGGTCGAGAATCTGGTCCTTGAAGATCCTGAGGGCGAGGTGGATTGCCCATAGCTCTAGCCAGTTGATTCCATGGGTTAGGTTGTGAGGGGTCCACTGACGCTGAGCCATGGACGAGCCCATGTGGGCTCCCCAGCCATGAAGGCTGGCGTCTGTTGTAATGATCAGAAGATAGAAGATCTTGATGTCCCTGCCCCTGGAGAGGGATGGGGAGAGCCACCACCCCAGAGAGTGCCTGACCTCCTAAGGGAGAGGAACCTTGAGGAGCGAGGTGCTCCTGCAAGACCTCTG
>JANHFM010005663.1:258487-271999 GCA_032468115.1 Grayia smithii | reverse complement strand
GAGCCACCACCCCAGAGAATGCCTGACCTCCTGAGGGAGGGGAACCTTGAGGAGCAAGGTGCTCCTGCAAGACCTCTGATGGGGAAGAAGGATCCACTGCAGGGGCCGATGCCCGATGCATGACACCATCTTGCCCAGGAGCTGAGAGAGCAGGTTCAGGGGACAGGATCCCCTGGACCTGACCTTCCTGACCATGGACCGCAGGCTGGTCAGGTGCTCCTGGGAAAGGTAGACCTTCATCAGGACAGAATCTATGACCGCTCCCAGATGTTGGATGCGAGTCACCGGAACCAGTTGGCTCTTAGCCCAGTTGACCGAAAATCCGTGGGCTTCCAGGGTCCGGATGGTGAGATCCAGATCCTGGTGTGCTAGTTCCTGAGAGGCGGATTGGATAAGGAGATCGTCTAAGTAGACCTGAACCCTTATCGGCACCGCTCTGAGGTGGGCCGCTAGCACCGCCATCAATTTTGTAAACACTCGGGGAGCCGAGGAAAGACCGAATGGAAGAGCCCGGTACTGGTAATGATGGGTTGCATGACAGAAGCGCAGGAACTTCCTGTAAGCCGGGTGGATGGGGACATGGAGGTAAGCCTCCGTCAAGTCTATTGACGTGAGGAGGTCCCCTGCCCGGATCCCTAGAAGGATGGTCTGGAGGGACTGTATTTTGAACCGCCGGTAGGGAATCCAACGGTTCAAAGCCTTGAGGTCGAGAATTGCCCTCCAGCCCCCCGATGATTTCCGAATCACGAACAACCGGGAATAGAACCCCTGTCCGTGGTACTCCTGGGGAACTGGTTCGATGGCCTGAATCTGGAGAAGATGTTTGATAGCCAAATGGACCAGGAGCCATTTCGTCCGGTCCTGAGAAAGAGGGCACCGGAAAAATCGAGGAGGGGGAAGGGAGAGGAATTCCAGGGAGAGGCCCGCCCTGACCGTCTCCCTGACCCAGGTGTCCGAGCTGGAGACCTCCCACTGGCTGGCAAAGAGAGCCAGGTGGCCCCCAATGGGAGGGTCGGACCTTCTGAAGGGGCGACCCCTATTCCCTCGGAAGGGGCATCGGAAGAAGCCCCTGGAGGAGGGAGTTGGTTGTCTGTCCTGGTTCCTAGGCTGCCGGGGGGGGGGAAATTACGGGGACCCCGCATCCCGGAAAGGGAGGTCTCCGGTCCTCGAAAGGGCCTATTGGAGGGAGGGGCACAAGATTCTGAGCAACGGGACAGAGGGGCCAGATATTTCCTCTTGTCCTTGGACTCCGCTAGAAAGGGTTCCAAGGGAGCCCCAAATAGTGCACTCCCCACAAACGGGGAGGAACAAAGGCGCCATTTTGTTTTGGCGTCCACCTGCCACTGGCGCAGCCAAGGAGGCGGCACGCAGTGACCACAGAGCCAATTGTTTTAGCCGAGAAACGGGAGGCATGGAGAGTGGAGTCGGCTATGTAATCTAGGGCTGCCGCCATGTTCTTCAGGTCTTGGTGAGACCTGGTGTCCCCTGCCGGGAGACGCTCCTGTAACTCCCAGAGCCACATTAAACAGGCCCTGGTGAAGAATGAGGCCGAGGAAGAGGCCTTAATGGCCCAGGCGGCCGCTAAATGGGAGCGTTGAAGAGCAAGCTCCAATTTCCTGTCTTCCGGACGAAGACACTCCTCTGGGGGCCCAGCTGGCACCGAGGAAGAGGAAAGGCTCACGACAGGAGGATCCACTGGAGGCAGCTGCAGAATAGAAGACAGGTCAGCATCTACATTATACAGGCGTCTGTCAATTGATGTAGGGCAGGGGCCTGACACAGGGGCGGACCATTGTCTGTTTACCACCTCCCTGAACAGCTTGGGAGCTGGGACTTCCTCTTTAACTACAGTAGGTTCCTCAAACAAGGATCTAGACGAACCTGGTCTCCTGTCACCTGCTTCAGAAGTGGGGCTGGGAATCCCCAACCCAGTGGTTATCTTGGCTTTGTGGAGCAATGAGCGGAATAAATGGGGCTTGAAGAGACCTACAAATGGAGGTTGGTCAGGGAGCAGGTCCTCGTCTTCTGACATCTCCTGCTCCCGTATCTCCCCCTCATCCTGACTGTCAGGGGGGCTCACTGAGCCTTGATCCGGGTAGTGGTCTATGCCAGAGGAGGCATAAGATGAGGGGTGGCCTGCTGGAGGTTCCTGTAGATTAGAAACCCAGGAGGTGGTTCTTCTCTGCATCTCAGCCGAGATGCCTTCTGTGATAGCTGCCCTGATGAGAGAGGCCAATTCCTGGGGTAACAGAGAAGGAGGGGTCTGGGACTGGGCTGAGTGACCCTGGACAGGAGCTTGGGGCAAGGAGGGCTGGAGGGTTTCAGGAGCTGGAGGGGTCTCAGGAGCCTGGGGAGCCCTATCCTGGGAAGGGAGAGCAGGTGGGGAGGAGGCGGAGGAGGGGGGGAAGGATTTGGTTCCTGGATCTGGGTGGGAGGTGGGAGACCCCCAAAGAGCCTGGCAGCCTCCGTCCCTTGTCTAGGGGAGAGAGGAGTGTCCCTGTCTGGGGACCAGGCCTGAGTGGGGTCTGAGGCCGGAGTAGCAGGAGGTACCACAGGCCCAGCATCCTGAAGGGCTGGAGCAGGAGGAGGTAAGAGAGGGAGACCAACGAGGGTGCCTTGATTGCCTTCTCTATGGCTTTTTCCATAGCCTTCTGCCTCCTGGAAGCCTCTTTTTCAGCTGCCTTGGAGGCCCTGGCCTGGGAGGAGTGGAGAGATTTAGAGGGTCTATCCCTCTTGGAAGGGCCTGCAGCTTCTTCAGAGATGGGGGAGGAAGGCTTCTTCTTTTTAGAGTCACGAATGGGGGCTGCAGCCATCGTATATGCCTTAAGTGGCTGCCAAGCCTCAGGTATCAGTTTAAAGTTTCAGGAGCCACTTCCCTCAATTGCCCAAATTTGACAAAATGTTGGCAGGCCTGAATGGGTGTCAATTGGCCGTTTGCCGCAAATGTAGCTCCTGAAGGCCCAAATTTCAAAATGGCGGCTGGGCAAAAAAACGGTCCAAAATGGCGGATCAGAGCACGAAGGCTCGCGATCCGCCAAACATCACCAGTAGAGAGAGCGGGGAAGAACGAGGCTTCTGCCCCCCCACCCCGCAGCACCGATCTTACTGAATCCGAGGCTTCCGCGCTGTTCGCTTCATCCTCAAGACTCTGCGGAGGCCCTCAGCTGTTCTGCGGAGATAAGGCTACAGCTGAGGGTGGCGCGGCGCCGTGCACAAAGATCTTGAAAGGAGCCGGCTTGAGGTTTGAGTGGCGCAGGTGTATGGGCAAAGCCCCAGGGACCTGATTTCAGCGCGTGGCGTTTGAAATTAGGCTCGCTTTTGAAACGGCGAGCCAGCAGGTCTGTGGAGGTAGCTGATAGCGAAGGAGAGAGCAGGGCAGCTGCCCTGCTCTAAGGGGAAGGCTGCAACCCTAAGGGAGCCTTCCTACAGACCTGCAGTCCTCAACTG
Organism: Grayia smithii; assembly: GCA_032468115.1. Classification (NCBI taxonomy): domain Eukaryota; kingdom Metazoa; phylum Chordata; class Lepidosauria; order Squamata; family Grayiidae; genus Grayia; species Grayia smithii. The sequence continues at coordinate 268,552 of JANHFM010005663.1, read as the reverse complement.
AACTAGGATAAAATCCCTTCAGTTGGAAAGTAAAATCCAATAAGTAGTCAAGAAGTAATTAGTCGGAGCTCAGCCAAAAGAGTCCTAACTGGACGACTGAGTCTGAAAAAGCTGGGGCTACAAGCAACAGGAAGAGGAGGAGTCAAAATTTAGCAGACTCAGTCCTACCAGGAAGACTACATTAACCCTTGCCTGACCATTGGTCCATCTGTCTAGGAGAAGATCATTATGATAATTGCCATCAGTCAGACTGAAGTATCCTATTCTGTACACTGGGATAGTTGTTAGTCCTTCTACACAGAATTTCCTTTTTCAGTTCAGTTCTAGGAAAACAAAAATGAAGTTACTGTAGTTTAGATATTTACACTCCAAAACTTAAAAATGTATTATTTAACATATGTGATGCTAATCCTGAAACACATAGGATAAATAATAAATAAGTGAAGGCAATAATTTCACAGATGCAAAATTCCAAATGAAACCAGCACAAACACTACCGGTAATTAATTATTAACTTCTCAAAAAGCTTCCAGGTTTCAACATATGTTCAAGTGAAGTAGGATAGTTGGAGAGAAATTTTCTGCTGAGTCCTTATTCTAATGTAATACCGGAAGAATAACTGCTGCTTTGCACAGTTAAGGTTAAACTGGAAATCTGGTCTAGCCAACATAACAGAAATTATCTACTGAATAAGTCTACCTAATTGATGCTGCTTGCCTGAATTACAGAGGTATAGTTTGATTTTCAACAGTTAGGTCCTTATTGTATAAATAGGACTATATGGGAAAAGCTCTTTTGGAAAAAAAGTTGCATTAATGCAGAGTCAATTTATTGGTTGCTTTACAGCACTGTTTTAAACATGACAACTTTAAGTTATGTGGATTTCAGCTCCCAGAACCCTCTGGCCAGCAAGATTCCACACATCTTTGATAACACAGAGAAATTGCTGTGCAATACTATAATTTTTTCCTATATAGTTATTGGAGAAATACTTTCTTGATTACATTACTAGAACTATATCACAGTCATCATGGCATAGCCTACAGAGAAAAGCTTGGTCTTTTTTTTCCAGCTACATTTTATATTCGGGAGGGTGGCATATAAGTCCAATAAACATAAACATAAACATATTCCTTGGGGTTGAAGGTGGCATATCACCAATAAATGACACCATTCATTCCTCTGCAGACAATTTTAACCGGATATCTTTATCAAAGCCAACAAAGACGAACAATTATCATTTTGTCCCAAAGGGTTACTGTGACTGAGATGTCACATAAATTACCTAAGGTGAACTATGTATTCAGGAAACAATACTAAACCTATTTCCCAATGCCTGATCCACATAGTCACAGAGAGTGTCCTATCTTTCTAAATACTGATATATAACTTCTGGTCTACTTTGATTAATCCATTTCAAATACTGGGGTAATGCATTCATTGTGAATTGTTAACTTACAACAATTCACTTAGTGACCATTCAAAAGTACAATGAAAAAAGTGATTTATTTTTCAACTTACAACTGTTGCAGCATCTCCATGATCATGTGTTTAAATTCAGACATTTGGCAAATGATTAATATGTATGATGGTTGCAGTGCCCCAAGGTCATGTGATCACTTTTTGCGACATTCTGACAACCAAAATCAATTGGAAACCCCAAATTCACTTAACAACTGTGCTATTAACTTAACAACTACAGCAATTCACTTAATAATTGTGGCAAAAAATTACATAAAATGGGGCAAAATTCACTTAACGACTTAGAAGCAGAAATTTTGGGCTCAATTGTAGTTGTAAATTGAGAACTACTCATATTTATTAACATGTGTAGATTAAAGAAACAATATAACTATCTCACTGCATATTTTTCTTCAAAATGTATTTGAATCAATAGAACTTCCAGAGTTCTATTAATTAAGAATTAAGAATTCTTAATTACACTGTCATAGAAACACCAGTTCTGGAATGTGACATTAACTACAGGCATCATAATAAACCCTCTGTATCTTAAGCAAAACAAGATCTTGCATCTTATGGCATGAATTCTGGATTGACACCCTAACAAAACTGACCATTTAACTGACCTTTGACTGATCTTTAATGTCTCTTCTATTGTCTCCTGATTAAAGCCTCTAGCCATTTTGGTCTCTCTTGTATGTATGGACTTTCTTTAGTATCCAGTTAGTGATTTATTGAATTTTCATTTATCTTTTTTTTAATGCTTTGATCACTTTGAATTCTATTTTATACTGTGACTGAAATAATTTCTCAATAGCCTTTTTTATATCTGAAATATTATTATTCAAAATCTAACTAAAACAGCTATTCCACTCTTATTCCCAGTATCATAATAACAGAATCAGATTCTGGCTTAGTTCATTAAATTGTAGTCTAAGAAGCTCAATAAATAATAATATAATTTACTAAATATATACTACCCAAATCCCAGCAATTTCATTGTTTTATAATATTATAAAAAAGAATATATAAAATGTACAATAAAGTCTACTTCAGTTGCTAATTAATAACAAATGTAATCCAAAGTTCTTAAAAATGCATTGTTTTGCTGACATTCTTAATATGACAATTCAGAATGTCCTAAAATACTGTTAATATGTACCTACCAAACATTTAAAAAGAGACACAATGGTCTCTTTTTCTTACACAAAGTAATTTAATAATCTTAAATCCTGGTGTTTTTCCCTATGAAATGTGTCAAATTTGTATGTAAGGTTATTCATGGGATCTCATTTTTAACTAATTGCTGTGATTTCACAATTGAACAAAACATTTCTATATGATTGTCAACAAAAAACAAATTGTCCCATGCTTTTCCAAATTGAAACATATGTATTCATTTTCATTTCAATAATACATTATTTTACACTTTGTCTAAGTATAGAAAATATATTCCTTATTTCTTTAATGTGTGAGAAAACATTTTGTTTCATAAATATTAAATAAAAATAAACATACTAATAAACTCCAACTAATAAATTCAAAGGCACCAAATTAACAGAGTTATTGATTTCAGTGAAATAAGGATTGTTACCAAATTTGTAATGGCAGAAAAAATAATCCATTTAAAAATAATATTATAGGATGTTAATATTATGAACATGTTTATTCCAAATTTATAATAACTCTGCTCATCATCTAACACAGCTCTTAGAAAGCCAATTTCTTTATTTCTAAATTTTTTTGGCATATACTACAGATAAGATTAGGATTGTAAATTACAAATTCATGATTCATCAAACTTTTACAAATTCCCACATGACACCACTCATACCTACGGTTTTACCCATTAAAACTCTTCACTTTTCAGTAAAGCTTAAATATGTTTAAATAAAATAGACTGTCATCTCTCTTAATTTCAATCTTCCTTTTCTGTTTATAAGTTATAATAGAATCCAAGCTTTTTTTTCTCTTAAAATTGCTTCCATTTTTTGTTTCATTTTTTAAAAAGCTAACTCTCGGCCTAAAATATTGGCAAAATCAAACCCTCCTGTTTTCTATTTATCTTGTTTCTCATTTATCAAATACATATACATACACACATACCCACACACTTTTCCTCTGTTTGTAGTTAGCACAATCAACTGCAGATGAAATTTAAATTATAGACTTAATGTTGTCTGTAACTATGCAAGTTTTGAATAATGCCTTAAACAGTAAAAATACTGAAGTACAGAACCTCATTTTGCAAATTTGTCTAATTGAGTGTCTTTTACAGATTAGTATTTCAGTTGTTAGCAAAACAGAAAAAAATTGTAAGTAAGCTTCATACATATAATTTGTAAAGTTTTTATGGGCATTTTTTTAATAAAGATAAATATGTAAATCAAAATAATGTAAAAATTGGATGATGAAAACACACAGGATCAGCTTAAGAATTGCATGTAAAAATTAAAGATTAATAAAATAAAATAATATTAGTAACAGTTATAGCCAAAAGTAATAAAAGGCATACAGAGCCTCATAAACTAATAAGGACCCAACCAATAAGACTCAGCATCTTCTATAATAATGCTATACCCAGAATGTTGCAACTTTCTTACAGATTTCCATGAACTGACTGCTTAGTGAGGAAAAAAAATACACAAAAATTTTGTATGAGGTTACACTAAACATTTATTAATAGTAGGGGGCTTAATACTAGACTTCAAATATAATACAGTATGTATCTCAGAAGAATATATATGACTGACTCACCCTCTGTGTCTGAACACATACAAAAATATTCTTGATAAAGGAATTATCAAGTACAAGTACTGTAAAATCAGTACTGTATTACAAAAAACAAAAACCTATAATATGAATGAACTACAACCATGTATAAGAAGGGACTCTCACATTTACTATAGAGAATAGAAGAAGATGACATTGAGTGACATGCAGGATCTATGAGTAGTGCCTTGAATATTGTGTATTCAAAAAAGGCTGAACTCCAGAATGAGATAACATTGAGAGTTTGTTTAGACAAATTCCTTCCTAAATCACTGAGTTATAAGGAGTAGGAATTGCAGCACAATCAGAGTTGAAGGATTCTGTTACTATAGCCGATATCAATAAAAGTAATTTACCAGTAGCCTTTCTGGAATTGATTTTCTATCTGGTTTACCTAGTAGGCATGGAAGAATTTTTATTTTTTTAAATATCATAAAACATGTTTATTAATATTAGAGAAATGTCCTGCTCACATTTTTGGCAGTAAATTTGATTCAAAATACTACATAATATCAAGTCTACTTAGTTTTCATGATTTAACATAACATTGTGCTATATTATCTTTTTTTTTTACAAAGAAATGCCTCAGTATTGAAGATATGCCTCAAACATTTGAATAGGCCAGGGGTCTATAATCTTAAATACTCAAAGAGCCATTTGGACCGGTTTTCCACAGAAAAGAAAACATAGGGAGCAGGGGTAGGTTCTACTTACCTCCACTACTGGTTCTAAAGGTGCATGCGCTTTGTGCGCATCCGGCGCGCATGTATGCCAAACGGGCGCTCCCGCGCATGCACAGCTTTTTTTCACGGAAAAATTTCAAAAAAAGCTTCCTGAGCATAAACGCAAGGGCATTCCGCATGCGGATTGGTAAGTACGGGCACGCGGTGGGGGCAGGTCCTGGACGCGTAGAACCAGTTCGGTGACGTCACAGCGTCACCGCTACCTATTCGCGCGAACTGGACCGAACCGGGAGCAACCCACCATTGACCGGGAGCCACAAAACCCTTCCCGTGCCTATTTCTTGAGCAGCTACAAAACTAGGATATGTAGTTGAATTAAACATTCTGTTTTCTTCTGAAACTTTTTTCTTGGATTTATCCATGGTTGGCTTACCGGGGGTTGGAAAGCTCAATAAATTGTATGGTGTGTGTCGCACATTGGCAGTTGTGACACCTATTTGAGTGACAGGGAGCCGCAGCAGAGGGATAAAAGAGCCACATGCGGTTCCAGAGGTGCAGTTTGCTGACCCCTGGAATAGGCAATATATATGATCCTGATTTTTAATACTTGTTGTTTTGCTTCTGCTGCTCCTCCTCCTTTTTAAAAGATTTTTGTTAATTTTCATTTTAAGAACTATTGATTTTGAATTTTTTTTTCTAATCCAGGACTATCCTTTTATTATTAGGCATTTGTAAATAGCTGTTGAATACTGAAACAAACAAACAGAATCCTGATGAATTGAGGCTTTATTAGGATACATATCCTTCCAATTAGATTTATTAGAAAGAAGAAGCTGAGGGCATGCCATTATTTTTAGCACAATGTTTCAAAATCTCATAAAAATAAGTTGGTTTGTTTTGACTTTTTCTTTTTTTCTGATGTTAATTGCACTGGCAGGAAGGCAGTAAATGCTATATCATAGAATTGTAAATGGTAATTTAGACCATCAAATAAAATCCCTGGCTTAGTGCATCAGTTTAAAATAAATGAATGGTTGAAAAATCTCTCCTTGAACAATGAAGGGGAACTCATTGTTTCCTTGGTAATTGGTTCTACTACCAAACTGTTGTTACTCTCTGGATGTTTTCCCCTAATATTCTAGAATATAGTAGATAACAATGTTTTGAAAACTATTCTTATTATATAACTACTCTTAATTATATAATTTTGTATATGTGACATGTTATGAATTCAATTTGTAATTAAATTCAATTAACATTGACAAAAGATTTGTACCACATACTGTATAATACTATTATAATAGTTCAACTGGTAATTAAATTTAATAAAATATTTCAAAATACTCTCCAACATACTATTACTAAGTCTAGTATCCATTACTTACTGAGTTTATTTTTTAATAAATAATAATTTATTAAAATACCCACTTAAATTTCAGATTTTAATTCCACTCTAAAATTTATCATATTTTGAATTTATTGAATTAATCCTAATTTCCTGTTCCTTCAGACATTATTTCAGAAATTTCAGAAAATATTTTTTACAAAATTATATATGCTACTGTAGAAAATAATCTATGTAATTATTTACTTATAAATACTGGCATCCCATCTGGATTGAAGTATTAAAGAGCCGTGGTGGTGCAGTGGTTAGAATGCAGTACTGCAGGCTACTCCTGCTGACTGCTGGCTGAAAGCAGTTTGGCAATTCGACCAGTTCACTGGCTCAAGGTTGACTCAGCCTTCCATTCTTCCAAAGTTGGTAAAATGAGGATCCAGATTATTGGGGGAATATGCTGACTCTGTAAACTGCTTAGGGAGGACAGTAAAGCACTGTAAAGTTGTATATAAGTCTAAGTGCTATTGCTCTTATGATAACTTCTTACCTTGAAAACTTTAAAAGAGGATTTAAAAAAAATATGTTAGGTATTAATGAACATGAATAATCCTAGCTACATTTTGTGTTGAACAATACCAGTTTCTAAAAAACATGAACAATGGTATTGTTTTACTTATGTCCTATTTGCAAATTCCAGTAAGTATCATCCACAAACAGAATAGTATACTAGATGGAGATATTCAATGCTTCAAATACTGTGGCAACCAATTAAATAACTGTTACTAATACATTAAAGAAGTAGGTATGTACTCTATGTAGGCAGTCCTCAATGTACAAGTTTAATGGAGCCCATCTCTCAAGATGGCCGTAAATTGAGGCACCTACATGACCAGCTCTGATTTTACAACTCTTTTTTGTAGCAGTCATTAAGTGAACATGCTAATTGTTAAGGTGATCCATATATAAATCCAGGGGTTTTTTTAACGAGCAAAGTCAGAAACTAGCAAAAAAAGTTATAAATTGTGCTGATGTGATCACAAAATGTTTCAATTCCAAAGGTGAGCTGGTTGCCAACCACCCAAAATATGGTCATGAGATGTGTGAAGTCATCAGACTCTGGAATTAGTTCATAGGTACCTTTTTATAAGCTCATTATATGGTTCTTAGGTGAGTGGTTGTTAAATAGGGACTACCTGTATATTTAAAGAAGTAATTAAAAACACCAGCACTGTTTTTAACCAAAATGATTTTGACACTAAAAAGATAATATACTAAGTTATGTCCTTCATGATCAGAGTAATAGGGCCCAGGCATCCTGACCAATGTTTCTTAACATTGACCAGATGAAAATGTGTGGACCAACTCCCAGAATTCCCCATTGTCAGTGTATGAGAGTTCATGAATTGGTATAGACATGGTAACAGATCAGCCAATGGGGACTGTTTGGTTGACCCAGATGGCTTGGAGCCTGGGCATGCTTAGCTTGACTGATTTGTATATAAGAGTTGCTTTGTCCTTGCAATATAGCTTCTGTGATTATATTGATTCTGTACGTCTGGATTCTGAGTTCTGGTTCTGGCTTCTGCTGTATGGGTATTGTATACATGTATCATGCATTATGTTACTGTATTTAAAGAAGTTTCTTTTATACATGAATCCTGCTGAATTATTTACTTGTGTGCTGGTTGGATTGTTGCAAACTCTAACACCCAGCCAGCATAGCTGGGCATTCTGGGAGTTGAAGTTCTCACATCTTCAAGAGGCCAAGGTTGAGAAACACTGTACCAGACAGTCTTTACCATGAAAATGTTTCTCTGAGGTAACGACACATTGTTCATATGCAGGTAATAAGATTTTAAATTACAGGATTCATTTTTATCTTGTGTGAGGAAGCAAATAATGATACAGTCTCTGAAAGAGAAAATAAGATTTTATTTCTATCCACTTCAATATCCAGATTGTCCTGATAAAAGATATTTTAGATTGAAAGAAAACTGCTTTTCTTTACAGTTTATCAGTTGAAGATGTTATCTCAAAACTTAATTGCTAATAAAGCTGTCTTCACATTAATAAAATATTTGACATGAATTGCATATTTGTGACAAAATAAAAGGATAGCCTGAGAATCAGAGAACCAGATAAATTGTCACCATATTGTTTTCATAAAAATGATCAGTTCATCACTTCAGTAAAGGTGCAGAAAAATGTATGTTCTTTGCTGATAAAAGAACAGGAAAGAAGTTAAATGCTTAAATGCTAATTTATTTAACTACAACTCAACTAGTATTATAAAAACATTTGATAGGTATACAAAAAACACACACATAAGAAAATGCTTTCCTTATCATTCCAAAAAAATATTTTCATACATTCATTATAAGAAAAAGTAACTTTGGGGGGAGAGAAATGAATACGGGATGTTGCAATATTCTAAAGCATCTGGAAGTATTTTAAAAGAGGAAGCATGGTGTACATACACAAAGAGAGGATAATGTATCTCTCTGAAACAGAACAGTTGTTGGATGTCTTCTTCCAATCATACTTTCATTTCATCCCATTTGCTGGCATATTATATAGTATGCTATTTTAGTCACTATTTATATTTCATGCTTATGCTTTTTACATAACAAAATTATGTATGACTATTTATTATACTTTTATATTGCACAACTATATGAGTAGAAGCTATAAATTCATTCTAAGACTTCCTACCAGTAGATGAAACACACAAAGAAGCCCAGTTTCTTCAAGTCCCACATGGGTTTAATTTTTGATTAATTGAACAAAAACTAAAAACCTCCAGACGTTATTTCTTTTAATCACAGGAAAGATAACTCTTCTGTGGCTTTGCTGGTAGGAGAGCCAGCAGATGTCTGTCTGGTCTGAAGGGAATTTCCTTTCTCAGGAGAAAATGGCTTAAATAGAAAGGAACAGCCATATGCTGACCATGCACTGTTTAACAGATGACATAGGAAGCATCCAGTATAATAGAAGAATGCTTTTAAATTAAATTTATTTGAATATTCAGTGCTATCAGCTGAAAACAACTGACATGGCCAAAGTAAAGTTTTATGAGACTTTTGAAAGCAAACAAACAAGAAATTCAGCTTATTGAGTTTAGCAAAAGTGGTCAAGGTTATTTAAGACTTACATTTTTGAATACACCTTGAAGAAAGCATATCATTTATTATATATGTGATAATATTCTACATTAGGAATTTCAATATTAGCATAATTCTTCTCCAAAAACAAAGTTCTTAATGAATGTCTTGTTTATCATCTGTTATGTGCGTGTGCGTGTGTGGAGTGGGGGGGGAGAAGAGGTTTGAAGAAGAAACAGAAAATGATAAAAATTGAGCCAGGTAATAGGATTTGTAATTTAGATGATTGTCAAATTAGTGGCTGTAAATTGAAAATATAATTATTGTTAGATGTCATAAGTTAGCATAAGATCTGTAGAAGGAGGCTTCTGAAGGATCACAAAAATGGAGCCCACTTGGAGAATGGTGGAAGTGGCCTCAGTAAGGCAGGTATACCTCATATACAGTGAATATAAGAAGTCTACACACACCTCACATACAGTGGATATAAAAAGTCTACCCACCCGTTTGAGATATTAAAAATCAAACCAAGATAAATCACTTCAATATTTTTTTCCACCAGTATTATAATATAAAAGCTGTATAATTCAACTGAAAATGGACGTTGTGCTTACCTGAACGTCCCTTCTCGATGTATTCCTGGAGACTCCACTCATGGGTTAATTTGCTGTTCTTACTTCAAACTGAGAGTAGCTTTAAGTTTCTTTTT
>JANHFM010005663.1:238756-255681 GCA_032468115.1 Grayia smithii | reverse complement strand
AGCCTAGGAGAGATGCCCTGAGCTCTGTTTTCACTGGCAGAAGCACTATGGGCCATTCCTTCACTGTTTCCAGGGCGGCCCCACCGACCAGATCTAAGTACCTCACAGGCCAGATCCGGGCTGCAGGCCTTGAGTATGACACCCCTGGTATAGGATTTCCTGCTTGAGCAGGAGGTTGGACTAGAAGACCTCCAAGGTTCCTTCCAGCTCTTGTTATTCTGATATTCTGAATATTTTGGATTACATTGCCATATTTTGGATTGCAATCTCATTGAAGCAGCATCCTCTGACTTTCTTCCCCGTAAAAAGCATAGGCAGAGATACAGAAAAAGATTTAGCTTGTGGCAAAAAATGTTTTTCCTAAAAGGTTATCTCTCAACGCAGTCCATAATACTGATCCATTATTGGTCCAACTGAACCCCAAAAGTTCTGAGCTAAACCAGAAGTAAGGAGAAAAAGGGAACTCAGCTCTTCTATCTAGCAATGCTGGGCTTTTGCCCAGCAAAAGACGTGGTTACTTTGTCAAGCTGGCTATGGTTAACCACTTTTTAAATTAGTTTTAGTTTGTTAAATTTTATAAATTTTTTATATTTTAGATTTCCACAATGGTGGCCCCTCTGGTATTGTTACTGTCTTCATTGTTTGTATATGTCCTGCGTATGTTTTCTATGTATTTTCTATATTTTTTTATGTCTTTGTAAGCTGCCCAGAATCCTTTGGGAGAAGGGCGGCATAGAAATTTAAATAAAATAAAATAAAAATAAATTTTTGGGAAAATCTCAAATCTGTCCAAATATGCTTGACATTTGCCCAAATCAAGGGCACCATCCTTAGGATTCTGCTTCCTATTTGAATTAAGAGTCAAGTTTCTGTCCCTTTGAGAGACAGCACTTCCAAATAACTTTTCTTTTTAAAATTTGCTGAAGGGTGAACACTGGCTCCACACATATTTGAAGCTTCTGCTTTAAAGGTTGCTAGCCAACCTACTTGTAATGATATATTGCCCCGTTAATGTCAAAGATATCACACTATAAAGTAGAGGACATATGAAAGCCCATAATTTGCAAAGCCAGTTTACATCTTTATTTGCATCTGTATTTTATGCCCAGAGCTTTCTTATTATTATTTTAAGGAAAATGTTTGCATTTTAGCACCAGATAGTACTAGTAATACTTCTTTATTACATTCTGCAACTTTTTTGCTGGGCGATAACGGGAATCTATAGCCATTTCCAGCTTTAAAGGGTTTCAGATTAGGTTAATATTCTCCCAAGATGCTTTCTGTTTTGTTTTATTTTTTTCAGGGAAATTACTTACTGGTCCCCACATCGCACAGTGTTGGTGCCAAAATTCCTTTTTCATCAAGCTTGAGTAATGCCTATTCTTCTAAATGCTAAGCAGGAAATAAATAGAAGTGAATGAGCTGCAGGTTGCAAAATTAATCAAGGAATAAACCCCAAGCCTAGAAACAAATATATCTATTGTCTATGTGCTTTTTAATCCTCTTTTCTTTCCTTTTCTCTATTCCTGGGCAAACGTCCGATGTGATAGTAATAGAAAAGGATATATTTTTCTATTTATTCTCAAAGATACTGCTTAGGTTCTTGTGCAGTCAGAACATAGAATGAAGAGCGCAAAATTTTTAAATCAAGAGGCTTCAGCAGCAGGCAAGTCTTCTTGGATATTTGACCCGCTGACTCGATGCCCTATTTTCTGAATCCCAGGTGTGTGCTAAGAAATATACACAGTCATGTAAATCTGGCCCATGTTACTACCCACTTCATAGTGAGGGCACAGTTCTAGTTCTGTAGATTTATGTCTAGATTTTTCATGAAATAGCAATCTATATATATAAAAGCCAAATACCACTCACTCATCATGAAATCTCCAGAACAGTAAAGCCTACAAACTTGAAACTTGGCAAGTATGTTCCTCTTGGCTTCTAGGTACTCGCTAAGAAAGGATTTTTCGAAATGACCATCAGATCATTAGTATTTCATATACAGTGTTATATTCACACACTCTGATGCTAAGGAGCTAGACATTCTACTCCCCCTCCCCACCTGAAAAGAACTCTGTTCCAACTGCCAGTTGCCTCAAATTCCTTTACCTCAGTTCAAACTGGCAGGCTTTCCACTTCTTCACTCAGGAGTTGTCTAGACTCCTTACAGTACTAAATGTCGCTACCACACCAAAATGTCTACGCCTTCCACCTATGGAACTGCTTCCAAACTCAAAGAGGCAGAAGAGATATTCCCTTATGAGTTTCAATCACCGACCACCACTGAGCCAACAGATTGTGAACCAAATTTCTCCTGCACAGTGTCCCAGCCCCAAATCACTTCTTACACTGACCTCCTCAGTTCAGACAAATCTGTTCCTTCCATTGTAACACCAGTTAAAGGGAAAAGAGGGAAAAAATGCAAGAAAAGATTTACAGAAGCGATTAGGAAAACAGAAGTAAGGAAAGCTGCAAAAAAGTATCGTCAAAGTCATCCTGAAGTTCTTATGTTAATCAGGCAGCTATGACTAAGTACATTGAAAAGATATCATAAATCAGATCAATGCCTTAGACTAATAAGTATTTGTCTGGTTTTAAATATGAACCCCAGACTGATTACTCCAGGGAAAAGGTTGTTGTTGATCTCAGATCTAGGTTACCCTGTGCCTGGTGCCATGGCCTGAAGTGGCAGGATAAAACTCCTGAGATGTGCTGCAGTAGCGGTAAAGTCCATCTCCCTCCCCTTAAGCCCTACCCGGAGCCCTTACACAGCTTTCTCACCCACCAGCATCCAATGGAAGAGCACTTTCTTTCCCGCTGCCCAGAAGTACAATGTATGCTTCCCAATGACATCTTTTGGAGCCAGAGAGGTGAAGGAGGGAAATTTTATGCCAACATTCAAAGTGCAGGGGCAAGTCTACTACAGGATAGGGAGTATCATGGTGGAGCCTCAGCAGCAGCCTTCATTTCTCCAGATATGTGTCAATTTATTAAACCTGATCACATAGTTTCGTAGCAAAGCATGGGTATCCAGTTATTATAATATCAATGCAATTTTACTAGAATGGAAGCTGGAAGCCCCAGCAACAGGGGCGGAACTTAAAGATTTTGGCAGGTTCAGTCCTTAAAGCTGAACAGATGAGCTCTACACATGTCTGGCTGCTGTCTCCATGACTATGGAGAATAATTGCTTTTACATTATTTTTACATTGTTCAATAGGCATAAGCTTTGCTCAGTTTGTATTAGTTTGGCAAAATTCTGGACTTACTAAAATATTTCAAAATTGTTTCATTATTATATCCAGATAACACAACATTGTATTTTATAATGACAAAGGGGGTATTGTTCAAAATCTTTTTTTCTAAATGCATATATAGTACCTTCATAAATTATACTTGCAAATCAGGACTCTTTGATTTTACTGATTATTATCCATTCACTTGATTAGATATATCATCTGTTTTTCTGCAGAGGAAATGCTAACCATTTCTCATTCTATCTTTACATCAAAACAATAATTCTACTGTTTTCTATTTAAATAGCTGCCAAACAAAAAAGGGAAACAAAAGACTTACTTGCTACTTCCAATGATGCATTGTGACTCACAGCTTCACCAAGGTAATTCCTGGCTACACAGACATAAACTCCTTCATCAGGCCTACTTTTGCGGCCATGAACTATACGTAAGAAAAATAAAGATCCAGTCGGTAGCAACATCCGATGAGAACGAGGATCATCTTTATCAGTTTCAACCCTTTCTCCTCCTTTGTACCATTCAATTGTTGGAACTGGTCTGCCTTCAGCCTTGCAGTTCAGTGTTGCTGGTTCTCCTTTAGAAACAATTAAATCCGAAGGATGTTCAATAATTCGAGGTGGGAAATCATCTTGACGAAGACGTGAACCTAAAAATACAAATTACATTTTTAATTTCTACTGGTTATTAAAATGTTTGAGCTTGGATTAAAAAAAATAAACCACAAAGATGTACTGTATAATTATCCTTAGTGACTTTAAATAGTTAATAAGGATACCTAACAAGAATTGGCAACTTTTTAATACACAGGGACTCAACTGAATATTTAGAATCTGAGGGACATACATAGCAGGTCATAAGATGGTTCACAGCTAAACCATTCTCCATAATCCCACTGCTTTGGAGGGTTTGAGGCCTCAATAAAATATCAATAAAGTTCAGAGTCAAGGCAATACCTTCAATATGTTAAGGGTGATGTATTGTTAACCCTATGGTTAGTTGTAATATAGGTCATGTTGCAAACTTAGTTCTATTGTGAAATATTTTATGTAGATGGCAAAATAAATTTACTTAAATGATCCTTATCAATTTGTGAATTCATACATTTCTATTTTCTCAAATAGAGAGCATGAAACAAAATATTTCTATATAGACTTAATAAACTTAAGCATTTTTCTTCCTTTCCTGTTTATTATTTCCCTTTATGTTTAGTTAATTTTAATCATTGCAATGTGTATAGTTTCTTACTATATTCTCTCTCTTTTTATGGTTTGTTATACTTTACTAATACAATTTAGGGGAGAAATGTTACAATCTTAATCATACTGTGTTTGTCAAGCAGTTTTAAGAGAAAGTTTGTCAATTTGGGAGTGTGGTTGCAATCTGCATAGATTAAAAACAATGCAATTAAATACAAGATGTAAGTTTAATTTCAGACAAGCAATAAATTATAGCGGTAGGCAATGAGATGCTCTAAACACAGATTGAAATAACCTTGTCATCAATATGAATGTGATGGTGTTCACACATTACACTAACAGATGATCTTTTAAAGAAATATTTTTGGTATACCTCAATACCACACTAACACACAAATTGTGCTTTGCAAGGCAAAATAGATTATAAATATACTAAATCAAACCACAACTGTATTATGACTTAGCATAATTCATGAATTTAGATGGCACAGCAAACAGAACATCATGAAAAGTGAAGTCTAAAATGTCCAGATGATATCAGTTGCCTATCTTGGTCTCTAGTATTGTATTACTTCTAAAATTGTAGCTATATTTTGCAGACAAAACATTAAAATGTCTTAATATGAATGTCCCTAATTACATATTTAAAAAATAAGCTTAATTTTCTCCATAGTTGTATCAGCCTTTCTGGAAGTCAACTGAAGCAAGATCTTAACAGTTCACCTATTCATAAGTTAACGAAGACTGTAGTTAGGGATCCGTTTCTTTATTCATCTGATTAACCTCATCAGATATGAATATGCAAATCAAAGGAAAAAAGAAAGCAGAAAGGTTACTTTGCCGAACTATACAGCTACATGCTTCTAGCTTAATAGCAAGCAAATAAATATTTTGGTAATGCTTACTAGCAAATATTCAAACCTTTTAATGTGCCATATTACAACTATCTTCCAACACTGCTGCTACTATAAAGAAACTGCATTGAGCCTGAATAGCTACTCTGATTTGGAAACTGAACCCTGAAGCTAAGTGAAATCATTTAAGATAATGCTGCTCACCATGGACAAACAAAATGATGATACCCAATTTCTTTAAGATACTACAGCAGTTAAGTCCTCAAAATCCCCATTAACTCACTACCCTGATCCCCAAGGCCAATGCAGCACTAGAATCTACACACAAGTCCCTGAAGTTACGTTGCAGTGTATTTGTGTGTGTGTGTGTGCATTACTACCATAGTTTATTAATTATACTATACTTGTTGCAACAGTTGTAAGTGTGAAAAAGGTCATGTCACTTTTTTCAGTGCTTTTTAGCTTCAAATAATCATTAAATGAAAGGTTGTAAGTTGAGTATAACAAAATAATTTCAATGTTGAATTTTGTATAGTTGCACAGATGTATACATATCAACCTGAAAAGAAGATTTGAGAATTGATCCTGAATAGATATATGCAGGTCTATGTTGACAGAGATACTCCAAGTTTGAAAGTACTATAAATCAAGGGTGAAATCCAGCAGGTTCTAACAGGTTCTGGAGAACCGGTAGCGGAAATTTTGAGTAGTTCAGAGAACCAGCAAATACCACCTCTGGCTGGCCCCAGTGGGATGGGAATGGAGATTTTGCAGTATCCTTCCCCTGCCACACCAACCAAGCCACGCCCACAGAACCGGTAGGGAAAAATTTTGGATTTCACCCCTGCTATAAATACTCAGTAAGCAATTTAAGTGATGAATATAACATAAAAGAAACAAAGTCTGGTATGAATTAAAGGATTTTTCCATGGAGGAAAAGTATAAAAGTAAATTTATTAATTCCTTTCCAGAAGTTTCGTCAAAAGCCAGTGTCATGTAGACACTGCTTAATTTTTCTGCTTGACTTCTATTCAAAAACGCAGTGAAGGTGGGGTTTTGTGCATGGTTTTCTACTGCATAATAGATACACCCTTATAGTGGTTTACAGAGCTCTGGGTTATGTGAGTTATTAGCTCCTGTGACAGAAAGCAGAAAAGCAAATTTTTAGGAGCAATTTTGCAGACACATTTATACTTTTAAAAAACAAAATATTTCAAACAGCCTTTTAAAGGATTAGTAACAAATCCCTAAAGGAATGTGACCAACCTCAGTCATAGTGAAACTTTAAAGTTAACATTCCCAACATTCAAGAAGCATTAGAAAACTCCAGGTTAATGAGGCACTAAAGAATAAAAGGTGTGACCCTTTTGCAGGTAAATCAACATGATTATTCCCTAATGGAGTCTGTAATCTAAATGAACAGTCTAACAAAACTTCTTTTAAACTTTCATTGTCACTGAGGAACTTGGAATGTAAACTGCACAAGCAGAGATGATCTTTTGTTTACCTATTACTTCCCCATAACATTTAACTGAAACAATATTTTATTTATTTTATTACATTTATTTTTAACTTAATTCTTCATTATTTCATTTCTTTTAAAATAGAAAAGGATATTTGGGAATGCACTAAAAGACTACCTAGCCCATCCTCTTCCCCAGTACCAACTAAAATAATACAGCAGCCTACAAGCAGAAAATTAGTGGAATAGCAGCCATGGTATGGTATCTTCATTACTTCATAACTTGGCAGCCATGTGTCAACTGTAGAGTTAAAATGTTTAACTAGTAGAAGATTGTGCTGCTGGTGGTCTTCCCAGAGGTAGTAGTCCGCAAGTAATAACTACAATCGGGACTGGAAGTTCTGTTAGTAAGCAATGTATCCATTAAATGAGTCACACAATTTTTCCAGCCATTTTTGCTGTGTTTGTTCAACATAGTTTTCAAGATATTTCCCCCCCATACACACACACACACACACACATTTATGAATATATAAATTTTGTTTTCTGTTAAAATGAATATTTTGTGGGTCAAAAAACAAGCCTGTGATGGAGTTACTACACTGAAGGTGGAAACTAAGAAAGACACTGCAACACAACAGACCTGATACAAGGCTTTTCAAATTAGGAGCAGAAATGTAGAAAATTTAAGCACTTCCAAGTGAAATATTTCTGTATTGCAATAGCTTAAAGAATACATCTGTTTGGCAAAGAAAGTGCTATCTTCTCATAAACAGTACTTTATTTAACCAAAGACATGGTTTAAAGCAGGACTGCTAATAAAATTAGGGCTATACAAGTAAATCCTCACTTTCTAACTGAGGTTACAACAGCATTGAAAAAGTAAGTTTACAACCAGTCCTTGAATATGCAGTCATTGCTGTATCCCCACAGTCACATGATCATGATTGCAAACCAGCACATATTTATAGGTTACACCAGGGGTGTCAAACTCGCAGCCCGTGGGCTGGATGCGTCACGTGCTGGCTCCATGCCTGCCCAGTTTAGTGAAGGAGGAAAAAGTCCCAATACGTCATGTGATGCCACTGTGACAACGTGACTTTGACACCCCTGAGCTACACCATTGTGACTGGCAATAAAGAAAGTCAATGACAAAGCCAGCAAGAAGTCAAAGTCACAGTTACATTATGTCACATTTAACAACCAGGGGTGGTTCACTTAATGACTATAGCTGAAACTGACATTGTAAGTTGGGTATAGTTACATCATGTTTTAATTAATGATGCCATTTGGCAAGAAAATCATGGGTAGATAAGCAAGGACTACCTGTTATATTCTTAATATTATATTATTATTTTTTCTATAACAATTTTGCTCCCATTTCTATTATCTTTTCTAAAGATTAATCTGTTAGATGTTTCATCATACACTGGTTAACAGCTCATATTGTTAGTTTTCAGGGCAAGTCAGATCTCCCCATCCTGAATTAAACCTCCCTTAAGTCCCAGAAATGTGAGGAAAAAAAGCTACTGAAAAATACAAGAAAAAGTGTTAAGAGGAAAAAAGCAGTTGGGATCCATCAAGATTTTCATTTTGCCCATATTAAACCTAATATGGTATGCAAACATTCATGTTTAGATGTAAATAGACAGCTATTTATTTATTTTTATTCATCCAACCAATCAATTTAGGTTGAAATATAAAAATAACAATCCTCATAAACAGCAAACAGATGGCAATTCCAATCAACACGTAAACTACCATTCACTCAGCAGGGGCTCAGATCATCCCAGCCCATAGCCTGGGAAAAGAGCCAGATATGAGGCCCAAAAGGCCCTTGAAACTAATGTGAGGGAAATATCACCAGTGAGGATTCACAATCCAAAATAGAAAAAGAGGAATTGCTCAGAAGAAGGCAATAGCTGTGGCAGGAGTACCTGATGCTTCAAAACCATGAAGATACATTCCATATAAGAGACAGGACCATTTCAGTTGACTATCTTGCCTGAAACCCCGACTGAAAGGCAGTATGTAAATCAGTGTGACTGAAAAAGAATTTCTCCTGATACCAGGGAGGGAGGCAGGGAGGGAGGCAGGCAGGCAGGCAGGCATATCCGCTAAATGCTATGGGATATGCTTCCATAAAATTATAAAACCTCTTTCTTGGTTATTAATGGTTATAGGGATATATGTGGGAAACTGTTGATGTCATGAGTAAGAACACAAAGCTAGGTCACCAAGTGTAAAACCTATACTATGATTAGAGATTGTCTTCAGGTTTGTTGTATGTATACAACAAACTGACCTAAATATGTAAATGCCTTTTGGGGGAGTGGGGAGAAACATTGAAACCATTTGTAGACAAGATCATTCTCATATATTTGAATTTCTGATATTTATTTTATTTATTTATATCCCACCTTTATTATTTTTACCAATAACTCAAGACACCTACCTTCCGCCTCCTATTTTTCCCAAAGCAGCAACCCTGTGAAGTGAGTTGGACTGAGATACAGTCACCCAAGATCACCAGCTGGTTTTCATAGCTAAGTATGTGCATTTCATACATACATATGAACAGTTCATTTAGTGACCATTCAAACATATAACATAAAGTAATTTATGACCATTTTCCACACTTATGACAGTTGAAGCATCCTCATGATCATGTGATTTACATTCGGATGCCTGAAAACTGGTTCATATTTATGACAGTTGCAGTGTCCCAGGGTCATGTGATTCCCTTTTGCAACGTTCAATGGGGAAGCCAGATTCATTTAACAACCTTGTTACTAACTTAACAACTGAACTGGTTCACTTAACAAATATGACAAGAAAAGTCATAAAATGGGGTAAAACTTACTTAACAAATGTCTCACCTAGCAACATAAATTTTGGGTTCAATTGCAGTCATAAGTTGAGGACTACCTGTATTATACCTATGAAATTCTACGTACACAGGTAGAATTGCTTTAATATGCTTGTTATAACAATCAATGATCTGTAGTTATAGTCTGTTTCTAATATTTGCTTGATATTTGCTTCTGATATATGTTCTTACTCAAGAAAGAAAACATGTTTTCCTTTTCACTCTATCCTGCTTTAGTTCACCAGAATTTATTTTAGCACCTAGCACATAATAAAATGAACAGAATTTAGTGACAACCCATATAAATAAAAATATGGACCTTTAATAGTATATAATCTGAAGAGTAGGAGTTCTAACAATAACCAACATTCAGATATTCTGTTACTTCTGAACTGTACTGAAGACAAAGTAATGCAGAAATACTGCTCTGTTTAAATAAGTATTCATAAATCTAAGCAAGATCTGGCCTCAATGCATACCGTCACTTAAAGAATTTACATTCTCACATCACAGTTTTCTAGAACAGAATAGTTAAAAGGTATTAACTGTAAAATGAGCTACCACCATTTCATTTTCTTTCCAGATTTCCTCAGGGTTTTCTTACTGCCAATTCAACATTGTCAACATATCACATTATACAGAAAAGCTGCAGAGCACATTTAATTATCTGAATTTTTCCCCTTTTTGCACGCGCAGTTACCATCTGTGTAAAACATTGTGAACAGAGAAGCAACAACAATTGGGGGATAGCTGGGGGGAGCATTTTGCTAAAAAATGAACAGAGGTCATGGGAGTGGTTGCATTGCCTAGACAGATGGTATCAAGGCACCACTTTTATTAGTCAAATTTGGCAGGGGAGGGATTATGGCTACTTTACAGAACACACCAAAACTTAGTATGTAACTTAAATAGAATACATTTAAAATATTGTGTTGCCATTTGATAGATTGCATCTCTTACCAACATCTTGTAAATCTAGCTATTGTTCATTTCACTTTGTTTATAGCTTCCACTATAGATGCTATTAGGAAATGAACTCTTAAAATATGAAGAAGAAATTAGACTGAAAAAACAGCTGAGCTCAACAGATGATAAGACTAAATCTCATGTTTATTACAAAGCTGTGGTGCATAACTATTCTGTAGTTTCTTGGATGATTTTTTTTAAAAAACTATCTTTAAATATTTAACAGAGATGACATAAAATTATGGAATTCCAAACAATTAGCCTTAACAGATGTGTCACCAGACTTTAGGGTGGTAATAGTTTACTGATTTAATTAATCTATACAAACATAAAGTGGTTTATATAGCATATATTATAGCTTATGTATTATATATGAGCCAAACCAGTTGAGATTAAACTATGTTTTCTAAAGTATATGAACCAAACAATAAAAGGTGCTAGAGGAATATAATATATAAAAAATGAGAAACTGAATAAAATTTGACAGATTTTCTGTTGATTAAGAATTGGTTCATTAATCAGTATGTTATGTAAAAAGTTTAAAAATTAGATATACTTTCTTAAAAAACTGAATGTCTCTATTTTGAAATTTTTAATATTCCATAGAAATGTTTCATAAATAAAACAATATTGTGATGAAATCTAAGTTTAATAATTATGATGAATCAATTTAACCAAATGAGAAAAAATATTTATAAAACCTTGAACTCTTGAACATGAAATGCTTACCATTATTAACAGCATTAATATAAGGCTACTACATTAAAATGTAGTGTAAACTAAAATTTGAAATTTAGTTCAATTTAAATTTTATTGAATTAGTATTTTTGCTCGTAAAAATAATTTCAGTAACATTAGTTTTTATATTATTGATTTATACAATTATCTATTTTAAACTGTACCTCAAACTAGGACCAATTTGATAATTAACCCACAGTTACCAATATTCTTACAAAGCATGGCCTGGGGACCCAATACTTTTAGAAAGAAAAAGGCTGTGAATGACTGAAAGCAATACTTGTATAATAAGAAATGGCTCCTTTCCTTTCAGCAGAAAAACAGCAATATTACATATTACATATATTTTCCTTATCCTTATGTCTTCGTCATCATCATCATCTACTGCTGTTTTGAGTTAATCTATAAATCAAAGTGCTTGGTATGATACATTGTTCCTAATTAAAAGCAGCATTTTGTCTTTGAAACAACACTGTAAACCTTATTTGAAGAACATTTTTTCCACTGGCAGGCCACAACCCACAAAACTAGAAGAAAATCCACTGCAAGCTTTTGGGAAAGGATGAAGCATTACTACTGGCTAACTAGTACATTATGTCTGCAAATGAAGCCAGATGTTTGTTCTAACATTTTATTTTATATTTGCTGTACAGACTGCTATGGGAAGTAAAGAAGTATTTAAAATGAGCCTTTGTTCATTATATCAAATGTAAAGAATGTGAGAGGGGGGCAGGGGAAAAAGAAAGACACAGCATCATTATTTGCCACAGACTAAAGACAAGACCTATCTCTCCTTGTGTTTTTTAAATCTTTCCAAAAGCAGATTGATTATGTGCCATCAAGTTGGTGTCGACTCTTAGCAACCACATAGATAAACCTTTAAAAGGAAACACACAAAACCAGACTCCCCTATTTATTCAAATTCTTAATACTCCAGAATCTGTAAAAGTTGTTTATTCAAATACTAATATTCAGGGGTGTATTTTTATGCACAACACTGGCACTGGTCAAATGATTTTTAATGATTTGTGGCTCAGCTATTTTAATCTGTACATGGAGCAACATAGGCATTTAGACATGTCCGATATGATTCAAAATAGGTTCCTGGGGCCAGAAGTTGCTTTGATCCCTGGACAACATCTGACACTGTTAACAGTTGAGTAAAATGAAAATAGTAGGGATGATGGGAGATGGGGTGAGTCAACAAGTAGGGTGGATAAGTAGTAAGGCAGTGGACTGGTCAGGGAAGATAGAATATGCCATATTGAGTCATCATTGGCATATAAGGAGATAATAGCAAGGAATGGAACAAAAATACAGACACAGAGGTGGATGGGATATGCCATTTTGAAATTGGTGGCCTCACTGACTGAAGAGAAGCATGAAAAGTGATGAAGAAATTGAGAAATGGTGGGCCAATAAATGTGCCATGTTGAAAAGGAAAGAAGAGAGGAGGAAGTTGGTTTAACTTTTCTCTTTCTGCTTCATAAAATAATTGCAGACTCAGAATTGTTCCAGGTTTCTGCTTTGATTGATCTGAAAAACTTTAGTAGAACTGCAAGAATCTGATGCTTGTTTGTTTGCTTCAATTTAAAACATGTATTTTTATTAGCAATTCAGTTGATTGTTATAGATACCATGAATTAGCTTTGAAAAATAAACAAACAAAAATAAAACAATAGATTATAGTTTTTTTATACACTAATAGATATTATCACCTTGTATGAGTAGGTGGATATGGAATATTTCAAGATATGAATATGATTGTTACAAGAAAAAAGAACAATCAATGAAGCCTGATGCTTAGAGAATTACAGACCAGTTGGGTATATATTTTAAATCAAACTCTTGTCTCTATTGTTAATAAAATCTGTAAATGTTCTTGGATGAGGCTATTCTCTTAATTTGCAGAACAAACCTTATTTCAAGTTAATAAAATAGATAGGAACAATACTACTTTTTGACTATTCCAGTAAATTTCTTATTATTTAGTACTTAATAACTGTTGTCCTATTTCAGCAGTAAGGGGAAGATATCCTACTTATAATTATTCCACATTCTAGAATTTCAAAGCAATGGATGAGACAAAGAGATAAAAAAAATCTGGTATACAGATCCTTAATTAAAAGGCATCCAATACTTAACTGTGCTTCCTATGCAAAAAAGGTTATTTGTAACATATGGTTGTCTAGCCAAACTGTTCCACAATATACCAAAATCCAATTAATTATATAAACTATGCTGTAAATTGTACATTTGCATGTTAGATTAACATAATGTGCTATGTTCAGTTAATTATCAGAAAAGACCAAATGGTCATGGAAATGAACAACTTGGGTACTTAATTTGCTTTATTCAATAAATTAAAGGCAAAAATTGTTACATATGAATTGAGATTCTAAAATATTTTAACATTTAATATTTCCATGAATAATAGCAGTATTCAGTCCTGAATCTCCTATATATAGTTTACATTAATTGTGATTTAGCCAAACATGTCTATAAATTTTAAAGAGCTTTATCTAAATAGTTCTCATTTATTTACGATAACAGCAATGGTGCCATAGATATTATTTCATGTCAGCTCATCTAACTTTAAGAATAAACTACCTTTGTGTGCAAGAAAATAAGAATTCAGAGTTAAAGACACATAATTTCTAATATTTACATGCACACAAGCCAATCCTTAATGCATTCATTAAATGAGATTCCTCTGATTCAGCTTTCCACTTAAAATACCTTTGCCAATTCTCATTCCTGTAGTTGTGCATAAGGCTTTATATTAACTCTTCTTCCTAGATAGCTATTGGTATTTTTATTGCTAGATTGCTATTTCCTAAAGCCCAGATCTCTCTTTCAAACTGTGTAAGAAACTATTTTATTAACCATCCAAGATACTATGATTTCATTTAGAAAGAATAAGTTAAAAATCAGTGAGTGGGCTTTGTTTTACTGTGGCTGACCTTGAATCAAGATTTCCCCAGTCCTTGTCACATGTCAATTGCTATATAAACTTCCTTATGAATAGAAATAGCTAGCCATCAAGCCATTTGTGTGTGTTAGCGAGAGTATGTATGTTTGTGTGTATGTAATTTTAAAACATAATAAAACAAAATGCTTTCACTGATTAGTATTGAGGTTAATGTCTTGTTGTTGCTAATGTGTAAGCTACTTTAATCAAAAAAGCTCACAGCTTCCCATATAAATCCATGAGAGACTATAGTTTTATTCTTACTACTAGCAAGAGCCCTACTAATTGCACCAGCAAGCATGGTATTATTACAAAAAAGACCCATTCTTCAGAGTAGCTGAACCTTGGAATGGAGAAGAAATGAGGAACAATGTATCAAAGCAGTCAAATACAACTTGACATGGGGGTTGGGAAATAAAAGAATAGATGACTTCAAAAGAGTGTTTCATTGTAAAAAGGCAACACTTTGGTCAAAACACTAATTTTTAAATCATGCAAGTAAAAGTAGAAATTTATTATATTGTATTTCATCTTGACTGAATGAATATAATTTGATTGAGAACTACATTACAGCATTTACTATTACATTTACCCATTAAAACTCAAAGATCTAAGTCATTAGTTATTAAACTCTGTGTCATAACGGCAAAGGTTAAACACAAAATATCTACATTTTTCCCAATGGCTTTTAAATGCATTAAATTACCATCAGATCTGTTAAGATTGTATTTTTAACAGATAAACAGAATACTTTAAAATGCTTTCAGTTTTAAGCATTAAATAAGCCAGTAATCAGCATTCAAATGTTTGAAATATGCAAATATTATTTTTATCCAACTGGTAAAAATACCTGCTGTTGTTGTTACAGAATACGGTTACATCATATTTTATCAGCACTAGATTGTGCAAGTACAATTGGTAAAATAAAATTACTTTAGTATTTTGATTGTTAACTGTGCATCTATTTCAGAAGGCCTATCATTAAATTGAATTCTACTCAGTAATTTTTTCCATGCATTTTAAACTTTGCATCTTATTAAATGCTAATCATTTTTAATCTTATTACTGTGCCATCTTAACAATATATATCTATGTTGTGATATAATACAGAGTATGACTTTAAAAGTATCTAAACTATCTTTAACCCCCAATACATATACATAACAAACTGTTATCCTGTTTTCAAACATAAAACAATTCATGGAAAGTAAAGAATACCGGTACATGCAAAATTATTCTTCCATTTACAATGCTAAGTAAGAAGTTATTTATCTGAACTACAATGCTTCCTTTTTTAAACTAGCTAGCATATTTACTGTCATTTCAAATTTGAATACTGTGAAAACTTTCCAGTTTAAAATTGTAGAAATACTACAAAAATAAAATAAGTGACGTATAAATAGTGCAATATAACAAATTATTCTCTTATATATGTCACAATTTCTTCCAATAAACCTGCAAATTCAAATAATCATACAACAAATCAATAAAAATAAGCCAAGTACAACAATCAAGTGCAGTAAAAAATGTAAAAATATTCAAAAGTAGCCTACATTGTTTATGCCTACATGAATGTAGATACTGTAAATTGGTTTTCTGAAACAAGACAGCATTAAATGGAATGCTGTATTTTATTCAGAAATTGCAGTTGAAGTGTCATTAAATGTGAGGTATGATTCCATTACTGTGGATGGGATCTACAAATGAAACCAGTTAAGTTTAAAACTTTTTAACAGGTGTTAAACATTTGGCAAAAATATTTTTAAGATACTTAAGTCTTCAAAAAGGTATTGTTTTAAATCAAATTGCCATTGATAACTTTTTATCTATAGTTGGTCTTCAACTTACAATTACAATTGGGATCATAATTTCCATTTTAAACAAGGAAGTTGTTAAGTACGTTATTATTGATTTTGCAACCTTTTTGTCAGGGTTTTTAACTGAATCACTGCAGATATTAAGTGAATCATGTGTTTGTTAAAAAAAATCTGGCTTCTCCCATTGACTTTGCTTATTGGAAGCCTGCTGGGAAGGTTGGAAATGGTGATCAGGTGATCCTGGAAGACACTACAACCTGTGTATGCTATCTAACAAGTTATAATATACTCAGATACTTGGCAACCAGTATGATTAGTTAATGATACTGATTACCAAGTACCTGAGTTTTGAGCATGTGATCATTGGGATGCTGCAACAATTGTAAGTTCGAGAAGCAGTCATAAGTCATTTTTAATGCCATTGTAACTTCAAATAGGTGCTAGATGAATGATTGTAAGTCAAGAACTACCTGCAGTTCTAAACATACCAATTGATCATGAAGGCATAGTAATTTACAACTGAATAAACACTTCAAAAATGGCAGTACTGATACTTATGTGGAACAGTTATGGGATGGTGGAGCTCTGTAGAGCAGTGGTTCTCAACCTGTGGGTTGTGACCCCTTTGGGGGTCAAATGACCCTTTCACAGGGGTCGCCTGAAGCTACACCATGCTTCAAGACAAAATTTCATTTTTTGGAATTTAGAAATAAATATTTCACAATATATAATTACATATTGTTTTGTGATTAATCACTATGCTTTAATTATGTTCAATTTGTAACAATGAAAATA
>JANHFM010005663.1:192619-206210 GCA_032468115.1 Grayia smithii | reverse complement strand
GTTTAGCAGAGTGATGGCGTTCGGGAAAAAACTGTTCTTGTGTCTAGTTGTCTTGGTGTGCAGTGCTCTATAGCGTGGTTTTGAGGGTAGGAGTTGAAACAGTTCATGTCCAGGATGCGAGGGGTATTAAGCATACAAAAGCAAGAATTATTACATATGCTCAACCAAGATCAACAAACCGACCAAAACAACTTTGATTTGCTTTTTATACAATCTGTTGCATTAAAAACATTTGTATTAAACATATTTTGTGCTATATGCTGTCAATGTAAAGCACAGCAGATGTGGAATCCATTAACAGCCACAAATTCTAATTTCCTTACCCTAAATAAAATCTTAAAAAATATCAGTTTATCAAGCAGACAGGTAGGCAGAAAAACAGACATGGAGTTCTGTTTCCTTCTTCTCTGTGGCTGTGAGTTGCTTTCTTCTCAGTGTTCCACTCTCACATCAGCCCCCCCCCCCCCGATTTCAAACTCTTTCTACTGAAGTGTACTATGTATCTTTAGATTTTGTGTTAATGTTTGTGAAGAAATATAGGTCTGACCTTGGGAACAAGGAAGTAATGAACAGCTGTTACAGGGAGAACTTTCACAAAAGATTACTCCATTTTGAGGAAGAAAAAAGCCTGAGAAAGAAACTCAGAATAACTTTGATATAAGATGGACTAGAGAGAAACTCTGACAGACTTTCAAGATTCTATTATTCTACCCTACAATAATAAAAAGCATTCCTGGAATTACTGCCATGCCTGTGTTTTGATCTTGCCTACCTTGAATGGTAGAGAATAGTCTTCAAAACCTCATTATTGTTTCATCAGAGAGTTGTGAGACCTTGCCTTCTATATTGAAAATACAGTGACAGGTCCTTGAGGCACTCTGCTATCTCCAGAACAAGTTGCCAAAGTATTACAACAGCATCAACACAAATAAAGAACCTACACAATGTCATGATACAGCTAGCACAGTAATTGGGAACAAGAGTTACCTTGGTACTAGAAACTTTCGCAGAGTCAATATTGCTTCATTCTCCTAGAATTCTGTGTCCTACTGTATGAGGTATGAAGGTGGAGACCAGAGTCTGGTTCTTAATTTTCACCTACTGATTGAAACATGGCACTGCCTTATGGTATGTCAGATAACTGTATCTTATTGAATGAGTTACCTTGTATGCAGATTACAGACATATGTCCTTCTCTACAAGAAATATTAAAAAGGGGCTATGATTAGGCAATGTCACTTATTAAACAATATATTATGGATATGGAATTCCAAATTGATCAAGGCATAGCTCCTAAACTACTGGGGGCCTGTAAACCTGTCTTATACCATACGGAATAGATTTATTCAGGGTAGAAAAGGATTATGCTGGCAAAGTATGACATCCCTTCCTTTAGAGTGTACAGGGAAAAAATAATGCAATCCTTTAAAATACTTCAAAAAGTACCTTAAAACATGTTCTGTACAATAATCTGAAGAAAGGATGTATTTGTCTTATTACATCTCCAGCATTTGTAAATGCTACCTACATCTTTGTAAAATGGAAGGATAAGTTCTCGAGAGTTGTGCCTGATTATAGACTTCAGAATTCTGTAATCTTTAGAGACCACTATCAACTGCCTTTCATTTCAGGTTTCCTGGAATGCCTTCCGAAGGCATGCATTTTCACTAGATTGGATTTGCATGGGACTTACAATTTGATCTGAATGGAAGACAGCTGTGAATATTTAATAACTGTTGACACCTGGTATGACAAATTTGAATACATAGTAATGCTCTATGGATTGGATAATTGCCCTGTGGTCTTCTTCAGATTCATAAATGAAATATTTCAGACAAATATGTAATGATGTACCTGGATATCATACTGATTTTTCAGAAGATCATCCTTACAGGAGACTCACATTAGAAATGTTCTGTAATTCTTTGACAGACAGAAGCTGTCTGTGAAATGTGGATCTGATCTTCCCCAGTTGGACTATGTATTATCAGATCTCTATAGAAGGAATAGAAATGGGTTCTGCAAGGTACATTTCATTCACAGCAAGCACCTAAAAATGTGAAGGATGTCCAACATTTTCTGGATTTTGCCAAGTTTTAGAGTATGATTCATCCCTAATTTTGTAGAATTCATAACATCTGTAAGATCGGCGCAGGTAGACAAAAGACACGACAGCGAGGTCCGTTCAGCACTTTATTACTAAAGCGGCAAGAATAGAACAAGCAGCGAGCGGCTGGGCTCTGCTTTAAATAGAGAGCCAGCTGAGCTGCCGCCCAATGACAGGCATTTAAAATTCCCGCCGCTTGACTGCCCAATCAAGGACATGTTTATATATGGACATAACATGAGCGTTCCTCTCCTTGCCTCTTTTTCCCACTTTGGCTCTTAGAAATCCTTTCTTAGGGAGCGCAAAGTCAGGTACTTCAATGCCCTGAAGATCCTCAGTCTGCCTAGCCTTCACCATCTCCCTTCACAGCAAAAAGAGCTTTTTCTCTGTGTGCACAGAGGCCGGGCATTTTTCTGCAACAAATGTTCTTACACATTCTCATTAGGGGTAGTGCTCGACTTATTGCCACAACTGAGCCAAAATTTCCACTGCTAGGCAAGATTTAAGTGAGTTTTATTCTGTTTTGTGAGTTTCCTTGCAACAGTTAAGTGATGTTCAGTAGTAGTAAATTGTATCTTGTTGAGGCCTTTGAGGTGAGCAGCTGGGAAGTGGGGCCAGGTGTGATGAGTGACGTTGAGTTGGCCATGACCACCCAGTCACATAAACACCCAGTCATGCCTACGGAGCTGGTCATTAGGGCAGAGAACTGGTTGTTAAATTATTTGAATCCCACCACTGATATATACGTAAATACTTTACATACAAACACACATGACTAAATTGAATGTTTACATTAAATGTTAAAACATAAATATATATATAAGCATAACAATAAGCTTTAAAATAAACATCCACTTGTTGCAAGGACTAGTTATAAAGTTACTTTTTCAGTGCCATCATAATTTTGATTAGTGGCTAAGAAGGCAGTTGTTAAGTATGGACTACCTGTATTTAGTTGAGGGGGTATTCCTTCCTCCACAAAGTAGCCAATGAGCTGTATTAACTTGTAATGAAGTAACATGCACCAAACAAAACCTACAGAAGTTGAGGCAACTTAAGGATGCAAAGAGTATCATAGCTGCCAGACACACCTGGAAGTCCTATTTGCACAGGGAACCGGCTGCATATGAAGCAACCTTATCAATTCTTATCAGGTGTTTAGGTAGATGAGACAAGAATCCAAAACCTTGAATATGAACATTAATTTTGCTGAAAGTCTACAGTAACAAAGTTTTGCAATCAGAAAACACATTTCCCTCTTCACTTTTATTTTCCAAAGCGCCAAGTGTGGGGTTCCTTCTGAGATGCCTTTTATGACCCCATTCTTTCTGTGGGCGGAGATAGCTTTGTTTTCTCCTCCAAAAAAGGTTGCCAGTGCTTTCTGGTGACATGGCCACCAGACAGTACACTTCATTTTTTAGACTGCAATCAGTCTTTAGAAGACAACTCTTGTTTAGGAGTCTTGGTACAATCTAAGTGTCACTTTCTTCTAAGATAAAAACGAAAAAACCATGAAGCCATTCTTTCAAAAATAACATTGTGTGAAATCTGAACTGCCAAGAATAATGTATTTGTATTAGCTGTGCCTTTACATTTCTTTCATGGCACTGCATTGAGTGGAAACTGGAAAGCTAAGCAGATAGTCAGTGAGGAGTCACAGTTGCCTTTTTTGTCTTCAATATTTTGTCTTCCTGAAGATTTGCATGAATTTCCATGCATATGTGTCTCTTGTGGTTTCCATCTTATTTTAGAAGGTTCTTATGCCAATTTACCCCACTGCTTCTAAGCCACAATATAGACTTCAATCCATTTTTTAAATCAATGGAAATAAGGCCAACTGTAATCCATGAAGTCCTTGGCTGCTTGAATACAATCTCATTATGGGTTCCCTAGGCAGTGAATGCAAGCAGATTTCCTCCATTATATCAATGCTTCTGTAGCTCTGCCTTGCTCAGTCTGAAATTATCATCTTATGTACACTTTCTGATAGTAAACCCCAGTGAACGAAGCTAAGTTTACTTCCAAATAGAAATGCTGCATATTCATGGAGGAATAAATTTTAAGATGAGCCATGTTGATAGAGAAGTAATGGGCAACATGCAATCTGTTGTAAGGAATGAATGTTGACTGGAAAATAGGAAAAAGAGAAACTATAAAAAAAGTCTTCCACCCACCTTGTCAATTGAATGAAATAGAAATGGATGCATAAGAAGTGTATGTTAAAATGGAATAGGTGCCAGATTAATGTGGAATGAACATGAATGTATATTGAAGTAGCTTAATTATCTAGAGCAAATGATGAAACATATGAATGAAGAGGAAATGAGGGTTAAGAGGAAGAGGAACACAGAAAAAATAGTGATTCAGATATTATTTGTTTATTTATTATTATTTATATTTTTTCTGATTTCATTAGCACTACTACATAATTTGGCTATATTTTATCATATCTTTTATTATTATTATTGTTGTTATTATTATTATTATTATATTCATTTTGTCAAGTACATATTAGATAACATACATATGTATAAGCATGAATTGAATACATAAAATGAAAACAATTAAAGGAAACATTAGGACAGGGACAGTAGGCCACGCTGGTGCTCTTATGCACGCCCCTTACAGACCTCTTAGGAATGGAGTGAGGTCAACAGTAGACACTCTAAGGTTAAAGTTTGGGGGTTTTGGGGATGAAACCACAGTCAGGTAGTGCATTCCAGGCATTAACAACTCTGTTATTGAAGTAATATTTTCTGCAATTGAGTTTGAAGCAGTTCACTTTAAGTTTGTATCTATTGTGTGCTCTTGTATTGTTGTGGTTGAAGCTGAAGTTGTCATTGACAGATAGGACATTGTAGTAGATGATTTTATGAGCTATGCTTAGGTCAGTGGTGGGTTCCAAAAATTTTTACTACCGGTTCTGCGGGCATGGCTTATTTGGTGGGTGTGTCTTGGCGGTCATGTGACTGGATAGGCGTGGCTTGGTCATGTGACTGGATGGGCATGACTTGGCGGTCATGTGACTGGGTGGACATGGCTAGGTGGTCACAATCCTAGTTCCCCCTACAAGGATTCCCCCATCCAGACCTTTTGCAATCCCCCAAAGGGTCAAAGGAAACTAGATTCCATACAGCTCTGAACCCTTAAGGCAAACCAAATACAAGTGGTCCTCACTTAATGGCCAGTTGCTTAGCAAGTGTTCTAATTTACAACTAACCTCCCCAGAGCTACTTGACCTGGTTTTGGAGTTTTGATAGCCATGCATGAGCACGCGCGCGTGCACACACATACACACACACACAACATCCCACACAGTCATGTAACTGAGGTTTTCTGTTTTTTGCCAGTTTCCAACAACTCCTCTCTCTCTCTCATCTTCTCTCTTTTTCTCATTTCTCTCATCTCTTTTTCTTTCTCCCTATCTTTCTCATATCCTCACCTCTTTTTCTTTCATTTCTGTCATCTTTCTTTCCTTCTCCTTCTACCTATCTCTCTCTTTCTCATCTCTCTCTTTCCCTCCCCACTGTGTCTTGCCTCTCTTTCCCCCCTTTCTGTGTGTGTGTCTTTCTCTTCCCTGTCTGTCTCTTTCTTTCCCCCTCCTCCCTTGTCTTTCTCTCTTTCCCCACTCTGTGTGTGTCTGTCTCTTTTCTCCCACCTCTTTGTGTCTCTCTCTCTTTCCCTGTGTGTGTGTGTGTGTGTGTGTGTGTGTCTTTCTTTCCCTCTCTCTCTCTCTGTGGTGGGGAGGAGAAACCTCTGAACTGATGCTGGATGGTTGGGAATCTGGCTCCAGAGGCCGATGAGCCACGTACTGAAGACCAGAGCAATCCTGTAAAAATACCTCTTGTCAATTGTGAGCACTTCTGGTTAGGAGAAAGAGGAGCATGGTGGGAGGAGGCTTGTCGGGTATCAGAGGGGCGGTGAGCATTTCACGACTAAGGGGGGTTGAGCCTCTCCGCTCGCATCTTTGCCTGAGGGCATCGCTAGCAGCCGCTTCCTGAATTTCAGGAGTTCTGTGCTCTTCTCATTTCTACTTGGCCTCCTCAATACATAGAGGCAGTAGGCAGCAGTTTCATTCAGTACCTACGAGCTCCAGGAGGCAAGCAGCCAAACAAACAATCCAGCGATCTTCCGGCTGCCTCTAATCTGTAGTTTACTTGTGAGCACCATTGGCCTTTCTCCCTAATTCTCCCTAATTGTGTTCACAAGTAAACTGCAGCTAAGAAAGTAAAATACAGCCAGGAATAAACGTTTGTGTGGTAGCCGCTGGCTGGAGCTACTAAACAGCAGAGATGGGCGGGAGGCCCCAGAGCACACAGACATAGCACAGTACTCTCCCAAGGGCTACCCGCCCGCCCCCTGTCCACCTCACTTGTCTGGCCAGTGATCTCCCATGCGCTTCCCTTGCAGGCAAACTGGCTTCAGTAACCACACGGGGAGGGGTCTGGGGCTGCAATCTCCTGCCCGCTTCCCTTGCAGGCAAGCCAGCTTCAGCAACCACACGGGGATGGCTCTGGGGCTGCAATCTCCTGCCCGCTTCCCTTGAAGGCAAGGCGACTTCAGCAACCACATGGGGAGAGCTCTGGGGCTGCAATCTCCTGCCTGTTTCCCTTGCCTATTCAAAGAGGCGCTCCATGCATGCACACTAAATACTTTTTGGGAAACAGCTAAAAAAGCGCTCTGCACATGCGCAGAGCAGTTTAGCCCAGCTGACAGGCATTTTTAGTTGATTGCCGTGCCTCAGCTAGGCTAAACAGCTCAGAAAAAAAAGGGAGAAAAGTAAGTACGGGCTAGCGGGTGGGCCCAGCTCCCGGCCACGGAGAACTGGTTCGGTGACATCACACCATCACCGCTACAGGCTCGCGCGAACTGGACCAAACCGGGAGCAACCCACCACTGATCCACACCATTTTGCAATATGGTATTTTCTTCAAACGCTTTGCTTCTTTTTCTCCAAATATATCTTGTGTAGTTGTAAGAATACATTTCTAGCTAAATAAGCCCAAGGCATAAAATCTTAAAATGTTTAAAATCTTTCAGACTTAGGAAAAATGTTCTTCTGTGCACCTTAGACAATGACATTTGTGATGTGGTAGGAAAAACAGTTTTCTTTTGAAAATTCTTCTATGCAGATCATTGTTGCATAAGAAATGCTGTACTATTGCTACACTTTTCAGCAAATTCTTTGTAATGATTTGTGGATTTCTCAAATACACTCAGTTTTAGGCTGTTCTAGCAGGCTTTTTTCCTAGGACTTCAATAATTTCATGTAACATTTAAAACAGTTTTCAGTTGAAAATGCTATCTAGCAATATTTAGAAAATTTTTATAGACTGCCCTCCTTGCAAGAGTAAATTATTTTATTTTCAGAAACCTATTTAGAGGAGCCCATGCTTGCAGAAACTCGACAGAACAGCATCAGTTTGAAAGATTAGAAGGCTTGGAGTATTTGTATATCTCTGACAATGTTTCTTCCTAGCTAACTACAGACCTGAAGGGTTAATACTATTTTAAGGCCTTATTAACAACATTGTAAAAAAAAACAACACATTTTTTTTAAAGGTTAGCAATCAGTCAACTTAAAGATTGCTCAATCTGTTGAATTCACCATTAAAAAAAAAAGAGGACAATTTATATTTGTAAATTTACCAGTCTTGTGACAAAACTACAGTAAAGAGGATAGGCTTTTTGCCAATGGAGCTAATGCTATATTTAAGACACTAGCGGAAAAATTGACTCAGTTATTGGTCATATAAATATTATTTTTACAGCTCAGGTATTATGGCTTTCTACCAAGTGAAATAGAGAAATTAGCCCACTGTTTTCACATATGAGCAATTCTAAAATTTCCATGTTATTATAGGTTGACTTAAAGAATTATGGTGTCATCTAATGGAATGTATATATTCTCCTTTTAAAAAAAGAAATAAATGATAGCAAGAAGGAAAAAAGAGGATTGTTAATGATGTTCATTCAGCATTCAGAATAAAATGGAAGAGAATTTTCCTTCCCCTCCTGACTAGCCTGAGTTTAATTCATGTGTACATATATACATACATACATACATACATACATACATACATACATACATACACATATAATGTGTAAGTAGTTAACTATCACCACCACCAATGTCTGGATTTGATATTGCATTCAGGTCAGATAACATTCATTGAAGAACAGATGTCAGATTGAAGTACATGAAAAAATACATATTTATAATTCAAATATTCTGAATTTAATCATTCTAAGGACATCTATTTTAAGCTACTATTTTTAAAATGTCATATTATTTGTGTTTTAAGAAAAGTGTATATTACATTCTAGGTATCTTCCTTCCACTCTTCCAAACCTAAAGATGCTTCGCTATTCTCTGGATGGTCTTGGAAAGCATTTAATCCCTTTGCTCCAGCAGGTCTTTCCAGCATGGAAACATCATGCATGAGTTTTGTCTTAAAACAACCAAAATGGATCAACTCCCTCCAGTTCTTCCTGCCACTAATATTATCTGATGAGATCTTTGAAATCCTAGCCGGTATAATAATTTGAAATGATCAGGTAGCCGATTTCCACCTTAACCTTAAATTATATATCCAGTAAACTTAAACTATAATGGATATACTGTATGCAATTAAACCAATCTCTGTCTTTATTTATGTAGTAAAATGTAGTAAAAAATAAACCAGAGATTGGTTGCATTACAAAACAGAATGTTTTAAAAAACAAAAATGAACAATTAAAAATAGAGCAACAGATTAAAACAAAGTAGATATGTCAGATGAGAATAATGGAATCTCCAGAATAGGATGGCATAGTGCAATGGAATTACATGAAATAGTAGGTTCCAAGTGGAAATGCAGTGATAACTGACATCCTTTTGGCATTTAGCTCCAGATGTTGTCATTCTACTGGGAACAGTTTAAGTCCCTCATGTTCTAAATTGTACCTCAAAGCTGAGATTCCTGTTTTATACATCAATTTAACAGAAGCTAGGTCCATTCATTTTAAGTTTGTATTTCCTTTTAAGCTTAAAAAAAAAGTTGGGTGAGAGAAACCTGCTATTTTGAATTTCATACAGAAAGTAACAGAATTTGACACCTTCCAGCATCTGTTATTCCAAGGTCAGACTAGCCTGCAAGGCACAAGGCAACTCTCCAGGATACCCTTGGCTCCAAGCCAGAGCTTGAAAAACAAATGAAAAGCTCTCGTCTATATATTTCAAATGAGAGACCTATCCCTTTGAAAGTGCCAGGAGAGAGGCCTCAGAGCTATTTTCCTCATCCCTGGGGATGTATATAGGGATATCTTCCCTTAATTTAAATGCTTTAAGCTCCTTTCTTTTGATCATGATAGCAGAAAGAAGGGATTCCCTAGAAATTGCTATGGATAAAGACAAGGAAAATGGATGCATAACAGAGTTTTTTTTGAAAAATCTACATAGGTGTTATTTCTAAATTCTAGACCTAGCCTAAAAAAATTAGATTGAAATGTATGGAGGCATATGTCAAGCCAATAAAGAGGACTAGAAATAAAGAGTTCAATTATTACTTCTATATGACCAAAAAGAACAGGCCTGAAAATATCCAGCCTTTTCTTAATCACCTTACAACTTTGATCAGAACATAATCATCATATGCCACATTATGGGTTACATCTTGTCCTGACAAAATAATATATTGTTAGCAACAATGCATGCAAAGTCTTCTAGTATTGGTGCAATACAACAAAATATGATATTATATGTATGGGGAAAAAAACCCTTTATCTGTGCATAGTGCACACAACCCGGGCTTTAATAATTTTGAAGTTGCACACTATAATTTTGTATTCTTGTGGGCAGTTTAAATTTCAGCAGAGAACAAACTTTTATGTAGATGTCCAAATTGATATGCCAAACTTGCACTGGGAACAAACTTACAATCTTACAATGATTTCATACAGAAACATTTATTACAGGAAATCTGAAATGTCACAATAAAAATACATGAATCCAACCTTAGATTAATTCACAGATTGCAACACACTATAAAATGTCCCAAAGATGTTTTTTCAAGAGGCAGCTGGACTTTCTGGTTTTTTTTCTTTGAAGACGTTTCACTTCTCATCCAAGATGCTTCTTCTTGGCTGAGCTTAAGAACCTTCTTGGATGAGAAACAAAATGTCTTCTCAGAAAAAAAAATCAGAAAGTTCAGTTGCCTCTTGAAAAAGCACCTTTGGGACAACCATGACCTGGATGACTGAGAATCTCCATGGACACTATAAAATGGTTTGCTTGGTTATGATTTGGAGTTGCTGAATCTGTCCACTGTAATTACCATATGTTGTGGTTTATGGCTTAGGATGTTGGGTATCTATTCAATTATGGATTATAGTTAAGGTTAAAGTTATAGTTAAAGAAATCATGTGTTAGCAATATAGGTGATATGGGTGAATAAAATCACTGTATTCATTAGAACCTATTCCCTAGGAAATGATAAAACTGTAAGCTTCTATAATGATTATTAGTATTATTTCCCAATACAGAGCATTGTATAAGGATTAATAACCTTGATTTGTCTTTGTTTCTCATATCAATAACATATCTTCTAGAAATTATAGTAACATTTATCTCACCTCAATAGATCTTTCTCACTAGAACAATACATTATGAGGCCATAGCACTTTTATATTGCTCTGATAAATTCAAAGATTCAAAAGACAAATGATGTAGCACAGTAGTGTAAATTGTTTTTGCTATAGTGCTTTCAGTTTCACTCTACAAATCCCACGGGATGCCTGTGAAAATAGCTTCTCTCATAATGAAAGTTACTAGAAATTGCAATGATAAAATAATGAAATGTGCTAACATGCACTTAAATATTTGCTTTCTATTGTTGGATGGAAATGCATAAGTCCTAAATTTTGTAGTTAATGTCTCAGCACATGTTCCACCACCTTCTCTTTTGCTCTTTGCCCTAACATATCTTTGAATATTTCATTCCAAATATCGCCTGTTTGCTATCTACTAACCTTAATCAAATGTTACTCTATTCAAAATGTTTATCCAACGAAGTGATTGACATTTCAATTGCAGTTCATATGATTTAGTTTTAAATAGTAATCCAAAATTATAGTGATTTTATAAATATGAATTAACATTCAAACATACAAGAATCATCAGCAACAATTTAAAAGCTTATCTGTTACAATGCTACCGATTAGTTTTAAAAATTTGAATATTTTATGTCACATTGGTTACATATTGTAAGATCTGATACATAGGTATAAAGGAAAACTATCTTGCTTATTCTAGATAAATTGATTTAGTTGGCAACTTAATTTCTAATATGATATATAAAAGATTAGGTAACTTGATCTAATTATTTTTATTGCTGTATCTGAGTCTTGATCTGAATGATAATATTCATGCCTACATACTTGATTTTAAAGTTGCTTGTTTTCTTATTATAAGAAAAAATGAACATATTATATAAAATAGAGGTATTGGATTTTTAAATTAAAAATAATTTAATTTGATTCAAATAAAAAGAATTTCAAATATTAAGTTATATTTTTCTGTATTTGTTTTAAAAGAAAAGTTTCAGTATGAACTATACTGTAACGCCCTCTGCTGGTATGATGCAGCAAATATTTATCTTTTCAGGTGATTTTTTCTGAATTAGTATGAAACTGCATGCTTATCCATATATACACAGCTTTTTGGGACATGTTGCACATGTTTAAACTTAATCTGATTTTAGCATTTGTAAAGAATAGTTGACCAGAATTATATATTCATTCCACTCACAGAGCACATTTTCACAGTTTACTGGTGTTAGTACAAAAAAGGGAATACTGGGCACCAAATATTTTAATGAAATACATAATTAAAGTTTTTTAAAAATGTATGTAACCTAGTGACATATAAAAAAGAAATCACATATGGTATAAGAATATCAACAGCAATTTAATTTCAAGCAGAATGTACAATATGGAAGATTTAAAGTCTTAGACAAAATGAATTTATATAGTAACAAGATCAAATATATCTTGTTAGTATATATGATCTTTGAGGTTTTTTAAACCAAAAATTCATTTCATTGTAGAGCAACAACAAAGATACTTTCAGAAGTTTTATGCCAAGAATAAAATGAATAGAAGGTAGCATCTGAAAGAATGGTTATCATATTTAATTTGTTTATATTTTAAGTGCATTTTTATGGATTATTATACATTGAACTCAAGGTCCAAGGGGAATGAAAAGCATATTAGCAGTTATTTATGTTTCTACATCATTATTGTAAATTTATATTGTCAAGCTATCTTTATAATGAAATTAAAGCATAAAAATGTATATAGAAACTATATACTACAGCAAACAAAATATATTCTGTCAATCAATTTTGAATAAATAAAATAATAAACACAGTAGACTTAATTGAATTTTTTTGTTGAATTCCTCATGCTGCAAACAAGTGTGCACATAATTAATATTGAATATGATGCTGTTATAGTATGAATTAAACAATTTAGGCATCTCTCCCACTTTGCAGAAAGAATTCATGTCGAAGTGTTGAACTATTTAAATCGTATGAATAAAAGAAAACTAAAATGGTTTTGTAATCTATCTTGCCATTAGTTTTCTATCCCATTAATTAAAATTTTGATTTGTGCCTTCTCTCCTAAGAAAAACAAAACTGTAACAAACCAAAACACAAGGAATGTTGGACTCTTAGTAAAAAAAAAATGACAATATGAAGTTGGGGCATGAACATCAAATTAAATTATTTCATCTCAGACTACACAATTTTAAAACTACCTCTAAATTACTGGATCCATATGTTTACTATCTGTTTAACACTGCATAGATAATGGCATAGGTAAACTACATTGAGTCTGTATCCATGGACAATCTTCTTTATAATCAATCAAATTAGTTGCTGTAGTTACAGTAACTTTATTTTTTATCTATTTTAATATGAATGAAGTATAATTAGTATTTACTAAAATCCTTTTATTACTTTAATACTTTTAAAAGTACAACTAAATCAGTATAATGCAAATGGGAACATTTCCCTCTTCCACTGTTTACTTCATAAACAGTGTCTATTTCATAGACATTTTTTAGAAAAAAACAAAGGCTGAAACTCACAGCTTAAGTATTTCTACTTACTAATGTAGAAGGCCATAGAATAATACTATGTTTTCTTGAAAATACAATCTACCCCAAAAGTAAGTCCTAGCTTGATTTTTACACATTCGCCCCACTTCCAAAATAAGCCCTAATTAAGACCCTACTGACTCCAGGGGACCTGGGTAAAAATTAAGCTAGGATGGGGACGGGGGAGGAAGCTACCCTACTACTTATCTTTGGACAGTTGCAGCAAGTCTTGCACACCCCAACACTTGCCTTGCTGGCCCATTTCTTCTGCAGCTGACAAGGCTTTCCTGAAGGCCTCTGCAGCCGATAACAGAGTTCTGGATTGATCTGGAGGTCTGTCATCG
>JANHFM010005663.1:161355-171494 GCA_032468115.1 Grayia smithii | reverse complement strand
TCGACAACCTTCGCTATCAAGCGAAGGTTGGAGTCTGGCCAGAAGTTGTTAAGGGAGTCTGGATCCAAGGCCAGTTTCTTGAGGAGGGGTTGAACCACTGCCTCCTTCAGTGTGGCAGGGAAGTCCCCCTCCATCAAAGAAGCATTGACAATGGCCTGGATCCAGGCTCTGTTCACCTCCCTGGTTGCCGAAACAAGCCAGGAGGGACAAGGGTCCAGCAGACACATGGAGGCACCCAGCCTACCAAAAATCTTGTCCACTACATCCAGAGAAACAGGATCAAACTCGACCCAGATATTATCCTCAAGACTTGCACTGGCCTCCTTGTCAGACCCCACCCCATCAGAGTCTATATCCCTCTGAATCTGAGCGATTTTGTCTTGCAGAAACTGAACAAAGTCCTCAGCTCTCCCCTTTAAGAGGTCTTCCCTCGTTCCCTGATGAAAGAGGGAGTGGGTTACTCGAAACAGGGCCGCTGGGCAGTTTTCTGCAGACGCAATGAGAGCGGAGAAATAATTAGACTGCCGCTTTCATCGCCACAAGATAAGACCTAATAAAAATATGCCCTAGTTAAGTCCCATCCACTCTCTGATTGTAGGAGACAGGGTGAGGCACAGACTTAAAAATCAAGCTGGGGGAAGGGGAGCTGCCCCATTTGCCCTGCATCCACTTACCTTAGGACTGCGGCAGCCAGGCCTCATATGCCTGACTCCTGTCATGATGCTGCCCAACTTACTCTGCAGCCATTCGCGGCCACTTGCAGCAGGATACAAGTAACCATTTCTTCCTGCTTTAGCTTTTCCCTCAGTCAGGAGCTGGGTACTTTGTGGCAAAATGATGGGTGAATTCTAAATCATCAGCAGAAGGGGTGGTAGTAGTAGTAGTAGTAGTAGTCGCTTGGGTAGTAGGCTGAGAAAGTGGAGTTAATACATGATGTGTTGGTATGTGACATGGAGTGGCTACAGGTTGAGCTTGATATTTCACCTTCCTGCCTTTTGCAAACTTTTGGCTGCACGCAAGGAAAGCAGAAGCAGGAGAGATCCTGGCTTGTTTCTCTCCCCCAAACTCCACTAGAAATGAGCCATTGCGTGGTGCTGCTGCTTGAGGCAGGTCTCAAGGCTCATTGTGCCATTGCAGGTGTGAGCGGTTGCACCGCCTCAATGAGGCTCACGGCACCTTGCCACAACTGGTTGAACCAGTGTGACAAACCTCCTATCAGTGCTGTCGCTCATGCTTCACAAGCCTTGCAGCATCCTGCCATGAGAGGTATTAATATTTAGAAAACATTTAGAAAAAAAATAAAATTTTATTCAACATTACATAAACTATTGAATCTTTTGTATATATTTCAGTTTTGAACAATGAGTATAGCAATAGTAGGTAGTCTAGTGGTTAAGATGCTAGACTTTTTGACAGAAGGTTGAGATCCAAGCTCCACCTCCTCCTGCTCTTGCCACCCTAGCAGTTTGAAGAAGGCAAATTCAGGTAAATAGGCACTATTTTGGTGGGAAGGTAACCACATTCCATGAATAGTCATGCTGACTACGGAAGCATCTTCAGATAATGCAGGCTCCCTCATCTAGGAAATGGAGATGAATACTGTCCTTAGATTCGGACACAACTGGACAAGAAAATCTTTACTTTTTACAGTGATACTACAAATTTTCCACTATGTGGCTGAGTGTCACATGACCTATCAATCAAAAGTTAATTTTATTATACTATCTGTATCAAGTTCTCCATTAATTGGACTAATTTCCCTTGTCGGATTCTACTTTATCTAAAAAATAAATTTTGCTCCAAATCTTCTCATTTATGACAATATTCTTTGGTATACTGATACTGATGCTGTACTTTCTTAAGAACACTCTCTCCCATAATTCATTGAATTGTTTGGCTGGTGTTTAGTTAGTGAGGAGTCAACCAGTGTTTAGCATTTGTTAAACCCTTTTCAGCAGCTTTGCATTATTCATCTCCTCAATTTGTGTCCAGGAATCTAGTAATTCAACTGGAACTGCTTTAATTAACTGTCATGGTTGACTATCAGCATCGTAGCTGATAGTGAAAACCTAAATCCATGAAAATCATCTAGAAGTATTCAAACCTTGTCATTAAACTATTTTCCTTAGGGATCAATAGGTTTTTTTTCTTTTTAAAAAAATCTTTATTAGCTTGTCACCTGTTCTAAAGCCTCTTATCATATGCAGTAAGCAAAAATGCATACTGGTTTACAGCTGATTTAAGAGAAAATTTAAGATAAAAAACATAGCATTTCAATAAAATTATCGTCATTTGACATTTTTCCTTAAATTCATATTTAAATTTTTATTTTTAAGTTGTTTTTAAGGATAAAATAAGTTTCCTTCCCTTGCAAGCTTCTCAGGATATAGGAAGATAACGGTTTTCTTAGTATTAGGGATCTACCTTCTGGGACACTCTCCCAGAGAAGAAAGTGTTGTCTCTGTCTTGTTACAATTTGGTAAACATGTTGAAACTTTTTTATTTTAATGTACTTTTGATCTGAAGGTACCTATTTTGGTTTTTTTCTTAACTTTATTGCATTCATTTTTTGATTTAGTTGCTGTAAGTGTTGATTGTTGTGACCACTATAGATGATGATAACCACTGAAAAGTAAAATAAAATTGGGCAGCTGTAGAACAATAGGGTGAACTAAGCTACTTTAATGAACTATTATGAGGGTTAGTTGGGATTTCATCTTTGCAGGTCTAGGACAACTCACTGTAGCAAATTCACCACAGCCATCTCGTGGCCATCTCATTGCAGCCAACTCGCTACAAAACAATCCATGTAGTATAACTCAACACAATAAATGTTATCCATCACTGTTTCTTCTACATTACTTCCATTTTTGTCAATGGAAATAATGTCAAAAAAATAGCGGATAATATTTATTGCATTGGGTTATCCTCTGTGGAATAATCCCATGGAGAGTTGGCCATAGTAAGATGGCCACAGATGGCCGTGAGTTGGCTGCAATGAGATGGCCATGAGATGGCTGTGGCAAGTTGGCCACAGTGAATTGCCCCATTCCATTTCTTTGCAGCAGTGTCTCTATTTGCTTCGTTTTCAACCTTTTTTTGCCCCATAAAACAACTAGGACCAGTGCTGTGGTTTGATTTTTCACATGGCCTATCATCCATAAAAGAAAAAAACTGCTACGTTTTTTGAGAATAAAATGCTTGAGATGATTACCAACTCATAA
This sequence comes from Grayia smithii, assembly GCA_032468115.1. Lineage (NCBI taxonomy): Eukaryota > Metazoa > Chordata > Lepidosauria > Squamata > Grayiidae > Grayia > Grayia smithii. The sequence goes on along the minus strand of JANHFM010005663.1, from coordinate 168,270 downwards.
TGAGCAGAAATTCAAGAGGTACATATAAGAATGGAATCAGTTCCTGTGAATACTTTGCCTGTTTGAATGTCAGAGTTTCAGTGATGTAGTTCCACAGTTTGTATATCTGCTTTTCACTCAGTTGTTGGAGATAAAATTCCTCACATTGTAAAAGCAAGCATGGTTTTAATTATAAATATTATATACAGGAAATATATACTTAGTTTACAAAGTTGTGGAGATGATACATTTATATTCCTACATGTTTTAGATCACATTTTCGAAGTGCTGTACAGCCCTAATAAATGTTTGTTTCCTATTTCTTTTGTTGTTTAATTTCACAGGAAATTTGGCAGGCTACCATCACAAATGAACATTTGAGCTGGGGAGGCCTGAACTCTCATTTATAAGCATGAAATCCAGATTTGGCTATGATGTTTCCAAATACAGGATTTCTATGAAAAGAATTGGAAATACCTATCCTAAAGTCTAAAATTCTTTCAAGAAGCAAAGCAGTCTCTGCACTGGTACAATAATAATATGGATAGTTAATATATTTTATATATTGCATATAGTTCCATCTCTCCTATTTCTTTATTAAAAAATAACCATTCAAACGACCTATGCAAATGATAAAGATTCAAGCGCTGGTAGAGAACAATTCCTATAGAATATTGGTTTACATCAAAAATCCTATGCTTTTTTTAAGGGAGAAAAATGTATAAATACATCAATAGACATAATTTATTCACTCTTCAGATATAACTTATATAAATTATAGAATCATAGGGGTGGAAGGGCTCAGGATAGGAAGCCTCATACCATCTCAGACAAATGCCTGTTTAACCTTTACTTGAAAGTCTCTAGTAATGGAGAACCTATGACTTCAGGTAGCAACCTGGCCTAATTTTTCAGTCAGGAAATTCTTCCTTATTTTGAGTTTGGATTTGCACCCCCATTAGGGGGTCAGAATAGGGAGAGCAGACTTCAGATCAACCATGGCACAAATGAGTGGCTATAGCTTTTTAAGGCCCCTGGCTCCAGAGATATCCCTCTGTATCTCTTTTGGCTTTGTACTTCATCTGACATAGCAGTAAATAATTTGGGGGCATTCCTAGGCTGCTTAAAAAGCAGGTTACATCCATGACTAAGGGAGAAAGGCAATATATAAAATAAGTAGCTTGTGTACCAGTTACACTTCTCTGTCTCTGTCTCTCTCTGTTTGTCTTTCTTTCTCTCTTTATAAAATTTATTGAATACCCACCTTACCATAGTTAGACAGAGTTACCATAGAGTAACTCTGGGTGGCTGACAGTCATAAAAATATGTCTCTCTCTCTATATATATACAATTCAAACATAAATAATTAAAATCAAACATTAAAACTTAAGGACACATGGGGATAATGGGGGCAGAGTGGGGGAGGTAGGATCTGTTGTTAGTCGTTCAACCACTTTCACTGTTCCCCTACTGGGCCTCAAGCCAACTGACACAGCAATGTTTTTAGGCTCTTATGAAAGGATAGAAGGGTTAGGGCCAACCTCACATTGGGAGGGCAAGATACTCCAGAGGGCAAGAGCAACAGCAGAGAAGCTCTCCTCCTTGCCAGCCAGAGTAATTGGATTGACGGGACCTGCAGCATGCCTCTTCTGCCAGCACGAGTGGGAGGGGCAAATCCCAGTGGGATGAGACAATCCCTCAAATAGATCCATACCATGAAGTATTTTAAAGGTGATCATCAACACCTTGAATTGCACTTGTAAGCAGACCATTAACCAATGTAGCTCATGGAGCAGTGGTGTCATAGTGACCATTCTTGGAGTTCCCAAAACTGCCTGCGCTGCCACACTCTGCACCAGCTGTAGCTTCTGAATGCTCTTCAAGGGCAGCCCCATGTAGAGCGCATTACAACAGTCCAACTATGAGATGACCAGAGACTGAATGACTGAGCGCAGGGAATTCTGGTCCAGGAAAGGCCGCAACTGGTACACAACACAAAGTTTGCAAAGGCTCTCCTATCGGCAATTGTTATCTGCTCTAGAAACATCAAGTTGCTGACCAGATCTTTTTGAGGCAGTGCATACTACTCAAAAATGACAAAGTTCCAGATCCCGGACCCCTATGTACCCAAAGTAATTCGGTCTTTTTAGACTTCTGTCTAATATTCTTAATAATATTAAACCTGAAATTAATATATTCATAATCATATCATGCTTGCATTACTTTATCTATTTACATGAAGCTTCAGATGGCTCAGAATCCAGTGGCAAGGGCAATTTTTGGCATCTTTTGATATGCTCATACAACACTACAGCTCTGCAAACTACATCCAGGTTTGATTTGAGATGCTGGCTACCACATATAAAGTCGAAATGGCCAAAAACCCATTTGTAGGACTGTCTGTCCTCATTGTTTCTGCATAGCATAGTAGAGAGGAGATGCTTCAAAGATGCCATCTTTGAAGTATAGTCTCTTCTCTGGCTGTATCTGCTCCATGCAATAGCAAATTCCTAGAGATAGATTCATTAGCTTTTTAATCTTTTTAAGACCTCACTATTCTCCAGGCATTTGCACCAAGAGGTTGGGTAAGCTCTGCTGGTGATGTGGCTTTGGTTGGAGACATTATTGTTTTAACAAAGGTGTCATAGATCTTATGATGCTCTGGAGGTTTATTCTTTGAATAGTTTCCTGAATCACTGCTATGAAATGGATGGCTCAACAAATAAATAAATAAAACAATAAAGTTACTGTTTATTCTCTACTGCTTGGAGGCATTCTTTTCAAATGGCTTTAAAGAAGTTATTTAAATAATCTTCTATAATTGAATATAAATACAACTGAAGGATAACTGAAAGTAGTCTTTACTTCAAACAATTCTCATTGTCTTACTTTCATTAACATTTCTATTTAACATATATGAAGAAAGAACTTCTATATACAAGAATAATGTAATTATAAAATTCTTCTTTGTCTGGAATTTCCATATTGTCATTACAACTGAGGCATTACAGATCTGAAGACAGACAAACTGCAACTCTGATGGTTAAATAGTGACAACTTTTATTTCACAATTATTTGACACATATAGTTTTAAGTGTATAGCTCCAAGCTTTGTAAATCTAATCTGCACTTTACTTATAATGATTTGAAAATCATACTTTCTTTTATATTGCACATCAAGAAACTTATTTTTACTTATGATGCAGACTCATTTTTGACATAATAAATGTTAAAATAATAATGTTTTGCAGCAAGCAGGTAATTATTAAAAACAAAGCAAAGTAAGGAAGTAAATGCTCAGAGCTATTTAACAAATTATTTTCTATGTTCTATATTTAATATGTTTAATGTGCTGTAGGTTAAGGTTGAATAAGAACAAACATTATACACACACACACACACACACAAGATAAAACCAAATATTCAACTTTTAAGAAAATGCTGTGAGTTAAAATTTAGATTTAGTTATTTTGCAGGTCTATACTATGATAAATATTTGATTTTTGATTATGAATTTTGTGCAAAATTGTGTTAATAAATCATATAATTTGAACAACATTACATTTTTATATTCTCTCCCAATGATAAGTAGTGATTTACTGTAAAAAGCATGCATGTTTTCAGAAGTATATTTGCATCTCATGGAATGTTTATTAAAGTTGTATAACAATGGCATGATGGATCATTAATATGTAGAGATATGGATGGCACAAAGCAGTAGGAAAAGTAAGTTATAATTGAAAAAAAAAGACACTCTACCTGTATAGCCCAGTGAATTGTCTTCATTATCTATGGTGGGAAGTGCTGTTCCACTGTCGCTTCTTCTCTCTAGGTCATCAGAATCTGTTGAAAACAACATCAGAGCTGCTGATGGAGTGATAGTACTAACAGTACTTGTAATTGCCATCAAATAATGTCCATACACAATTAAATCCATATAAAGCAGAAAAACAAATAGTGACAGCATTAGACCCTTCCATGACATTGAATAAATTAATTTCTGCAATATCTTCAGCATCATTACTCTGCCTTTCAGTTTAATAATCCCTAAATTTTAATCTTCTAATTCACTTCCCTACAATTCACAGCTCTGAAGTACTATGTTTATACTCTTCAGAGCAGCCAGCACAAGCTGTGGCAGACATATGGGGAAGAGGAGGCAGGGTGGTTGAATGCTAGCATTGCTAATTTTCTACCTTATTGTTAATCAAAGCTATTGACTGGGATCACTCCCATCATTGCTTCATCTCCTGGCAATTACAGACTCAGGGGACTTTATCTCATTGTGGGAAGAGGGAAAGCAATGTCTTGTCAGATAGGCTTGTGTAAGTGCTATTTTGACTCTGGAACTGGAGCAAAGGAAAAGAATAAAAGGCAACAGTTCATAATCAGAAGGAAAAAAATTAAGAATAATACTGAAAGCATATATAACATATTGTAAGTGTTATCTAAGAGTAAATAAAGTTTGTTTAAATTATTTGAAATATATATATATTCATAAAGCAGAGCACAAATGAGAGAAATAGGAAAATTACATTCAAGTGACTACAAAGAAAAGTGTGGTTTTAGATACCATGGAGGCTTAGTTGTCTTTAATTTTAGTAATGTTTAATAGAAGTGAAACAAAAGTTTATATAAATATAAAAAACTAGGAAAAATAGGGTGATACACAGACTGCATCTAATTTATCTCTTTTACTGAATTAAGTATCATTGTATAAAATATTCAATTGCTTACATACAGTATTTTTATCTTTCCTACATATATTATCAAATAATATACAGTATATGGGAGTATAATTTTAAAATTGCACACAGGTGATTTTAAATACACTTTTCATACCTTTTAAAAAAATTCTCTCATTGCTACTGCTGTAGTTAAAAACATGATATGTCTTTGTGGAAAGCATTTAACTATCTTTAAAGAATGAACTAAGTAAAGCATTTTCATATTAAAACAGATAAGTCGAAAAATCTTTCTAAAATAATGTAACCATTCCTCATTACTAAGAATGTTTACTCTAACATAGGAGTTCTAACCAAAATAAAACCTTTTATATGGATAAAGTATTTTCACTTATCAATCACTTATCCTGTATCAGCCCTTGGCAACCTATAAACATTTTGGAGAATCAAAGTTGATCAAAATTCTATCCAACACACTATTTCCTTATTAGCATGCAAGGAACCACTGGACCAGTTGTGAATCACAGCAGAAGAACAGCTGAACAGACCTTTCAGTAAATAAAGTGGCAAAGATGTCATGTTTGTGTTCATTTTCTGTGGATATATTAAATCAACTCAGAAACCCAAATCAAATATAAAACTGTCTTTCAGTGTTTCTTGATCAGTTTCTAGAACAGAAAGGGTGGCATTAATTTCTTATTGCTAAAAAATGAACACTGCTATTCACATTTTACATTAGTAAAACTGCTTGGTAATACAGTATTCGGAAAAAGGTTCTCACTCAAGTGTTCTAATTTGAATATTTGCCTTCTGTATTTAGATGGAATATGAGCTCAGAAATTTGTATTGTGAATAAAAACATTTAGGAAATTTGATAGTTTTCATCCTTTCAGATGATGTCCTTTCAGAATTTATTTTCCAAATTTGTTCTTAACATATCAAAGTGAAATGCTTTTAAGGAAACTGGTTTTATATATTTGACTCTTAATGTTCCCAAATAATTAATAAAATAAACATAAACATAAACATATTCAAGTACAACAAAAATTTATGTTCTGTTCTTTAAAGAGCACATTCTGCATGGAAGTTAAAAAGAGAGAGCCCTTATATGTTGCTGATACTAAATGGGAGAGGAAAACAATAAAATAAAATAAAGCAAGACAAGGGTAAAAAAAACAGTGACTGCGAAATTCTAGCCCTGCTTGAGGCTACAAAGAACATCTGGGTGACCTTGCACATTCACTTTCTCTCAGTCTTAGGACAGAGGCAATGGCAAATCACTTCTGGAAAAGCTTGCCAAAAACCTGCAAGAACTTGTCCAGGCAGTCTTCAAGAATTGATTACCAATGAATAAATGTAAAATAAATAAAGTAAAGTAAAAATAACTCTTTATGCAGATATGTACTCCTTTCTTCTTCTTTATAACAAAGGTTTTTTATATGTTAGCTGGATTCAAAGTTAAGGTGAAGAAAGCAAGGTGTTAAAAATATGAGGATGGAAAATAAAAAAGAATTGATTGTAAAAACTGATTTTCAGATTGAGAAAAGATTAATATTAATTGTATATTATTTCAAAGTAATTATGTTAAACTATGGAATGAAGTAAGATTTGTTAAGATGGAAAAAATTACAATTATTACCATTTGGAAGAATTTCTGTATTAAAAACAAACATGTTATCTAGAAATGATTTATTTAATATGAGTCATTATAGGGACTCCAAAGACTGCTCACTCGGCTACATGTTGCACCAGCTGAGGTTTCTGAAGGGATTTCAGGAGTGGCCCTATGTAGATCACATTAAAGTAGTCCAGACAAAGGATAATTTGGGCTTGAGTTACTGAGCACACACCATCCTTTTGATTCTCGTTTCTTTAATTATACCTCTTTTTGGGATTTTTTTGCACCTTTTCTTTCTTTATCTCTTATTTTTCTTCATATTTGTCTTTTATTTATGTGAAAATATTGTTTTTATATGCACACATTTACTTCAACTTGCATTCCAATGAGTTTACAGGCTAATCATAAGAGATATGGTCATTTTTTGTATATATTAAAATTCATATATCCCATATCATATATCCCCACAAAAGGAGGTGCTATTGCATCATTATGTAATAAAAATAATTTATAACAAATTATTTTTAATCTCTTAACTATCCCCAAATATTCTAGAGCAGTGGTTCTCAACCTGTGGGTCGGGACCCCTTTGGGGGGTCGAACAACCCTTTCACAGGGGTCGCCTAAGACCAT
>JANHFM010005663.1:119899-131996 GCA_032468115.1 Grayia smithii | reverse complement strand
TATCCTTCCCATACTAATACCAAAAATCAATTTGAGTCTAAGATGAAAGGTAGTTCACAAATTCGGGGGGGGGGGAGGATTCTACATAGCAATGATACATATTATGAAAAATTCTATTTTTAAAATATAATTTTATTAAACTTATCAAAGTGTAAAATACAAATAAAATCAAAATAGTGGGAAAAGGGAGAAGGGGAAAAGGGGAAGAGAGGAATGTAAAGGGGAAAAAGAAGAAAAGCACTAACATACTCTTTTCAGTAAAGGAGAATAAAAATAGTAACATTAGTGTTAACTTTTTACTTTTGCATATTTAATATTCATTAGCCATTTCTTTAACAACAAACTTGTATAATCAACTAATCCCAAAGTCAACGTTTACTTTTTTCCTATCTCAAGCACAAAATCCAGGAGTAGTTTCCAAATAGAAAGTTTCCAGCCATTCTTCCATTCTGGGGATTAGTATATCTTTCAATTTTTGCACATTCTCAGAGCTATCAACATATGTGATCACAAATTTCTGAACTTTTTTTTAAAATTCTTTGTACATTAAGACTAAAAGAAAAGTCTCTGGTTTGATGTTTATATTCATTTTGAAAAACCTCTGTATTAAAATATGAATCTTACCCATATTTTTTTCTTTGTTCCAAGTCCTCCAAAGACGATAAAAAAGTTCCTCCTTTATATTTACCAACATACATTTGAATCACCTAGCTATATCTTTTGACAGTTTATCAAATGTTAATTAACATCAGTACTTCACTGTATATAAAAAATCTCTTTAAGCTACAGTTCAGTATAAATTTTAAAACTTTTGTCCACATTTTCCCATTGTTCAAGCATTACATTATACTCAAATTATTTGTCCATTGCAACATACCATGCTTCACATATAACAAAATGATTCTTAAAGTCAGTATTCATTTTAACCTTATCTTACCATAAGTAGGTGTGTCATCCAGATTTTAGTTCCTGGCATCTCTAGTTTGACTAACTTCTTATTCTGGAGAATCAGCCATTTCTCACCACCAGGTATAAAAGAAGAATTTCAAATCCAGTAAACCTAAAACTCCTATTTCTTCAACATCTTGCAGTAATTTTATCAAGTTCTTGTGGGTTGTTTCCCTTATCATATGAATTTAGAAATATCCTTTTGCCATTGTTTAAATGGGGAATCAATAATCAATATTGGTAATTGATGAATTCTTAAAGTTGCTAATCTATTTCCAAAGAACATAACATGAAGCATTTTATGGTAAGAATGAGTGGCATTCAGATGTTCAATAAATAAACTTAATTTCGTTTTGCTAATTGCTAATTTGCTAATTGTTCTGAAGAAAAAAGTAGTTACAACTTCATTGTTTCCAAAATTAGAAGAAATAACAAATTGGGATTAACCATAGAATAGAAACTTTAACTGCCCTCTTTTCATAAAGGGGATCTTTAAGTTTATGCTTCTTGTGTCAAGATTCACCAAGACTGTCACCTCTGAATTGATAAAAAATATCTTAAGTTGTTAGCATGTGCTCCCCTCTACCTTTTAGTGATTGTCTGGATTTTGGTGCAGGTAAGGTAGCCGTAATCTAGTACAGTATCATATATTTTTGTGGCTACTTATTTGATTATAAAAACCTGCACTCAGAGAATGAACAACATATTTAATGCAAATATAATTGATATAAGTACATGTATAAGAACATTTTAAAAATCTATATGTTGAGAACAACACAAAATATTGGTCACAGTAATTTCTTGATAATGAATATATTGTTTATTTTAAGATAGCTACTTGCCTTTGAAAATTTCAAATTCTCAGTAAAATAATTAAACTTTAATAAATATCTGACATTGTTTTATTAATAAGCATTCCTTTAACTGTCATTCCTACATACAATTCTTGTTATTTCATGTTTATTGCCTTTCAGCAGTCTCTGTAATCTTGATGGATCAAAATATTTTGCATTTGCCACAGTGACACGTGCTATGTAAAGAAAATATGAACAGCTGCAGGTTTTACTAATGGCAGAACTATCAGATAACAGGCTTTTCTTGAGTATGGTAACTGATCTTTCTGCATATAAACCAATAATTGTCATTCTATTTTTCTTATGAAATAAGATAGAATCCTAACCTCTGAAACTGGATGAAAGTTGAAAAAAATCCTATGAATTCACAACTTCTACATATGTAAATAAATAAAGTACATTTATTTCATACTCATTTAGTTTTAAGCACATTTAAAAATATAGTAAAAAAATCATCACTTTTTTTCAGTGTAGCTCAGTCTTTTACCTTAATACATCCATCCAATATAAATTGCTTTTGTTCCTTTAATTCCTATCACCAAAGTATTAGAACTAACCATCTAGTTATATATGATGAACAGTTGGGAATATAAAAGTCCACTATTAATCAAAATTGCAACTTAGCATATTCAGCCTAAGATAATTATTTAGAAATTCAAACTGAGTTGCCTTTAGGTTTACTGAGTCTCAATTCCATAATAGCATCCTAGTCACTGATACACTTAAACTCATCCTTAACCTAAACAAGCCCCTCTTTAGAAGTCAATGAACCACAAATGTTTGTTTAAGAGTCTTCCTGAATCAACAAAAGGAATTCATTTTTTAAAAATCAACTTTTCCTTTAATAACTGAACACAAAACACACTCACAAATATTAGGAGTACTAGAATATTTTTTATACAAATGTTTAGGAAAATATAAATGTTTAGGAAAATATAAAAAGTCACTGTAATTCTTCACAAGAGTATGATTTTTTGAACTACATCAGACACAATTAATACTAGACCAACAATCAAGAAGTAAAACAATACCCAAATCAAGGATCTACCAATGCAGACAAACAGTAAACAACAGCCTAATCAAGGAACCTCCCTTCTAGCACTGAAGATATTATTTTGGCAATGAATGCCTGCAAGAAAACCACCAAGCTAGAGAGCACCAAGGACCCTTCAGTTCAATCCTGAGCTACAAATATTTTTGTGCTCTGATGTGGATAGAGGGGCTGGGGATGTACTTGGGTGCAAACTAAACTAAACTAGAGATTAACCACAGTATTTTTTAAAAAAAAATTCACTGGGCAGATATTATTGAAAAGAGTTGGTTATGCCAATACCCCGGTCCTGAAACATAAAAGCTTTAAAGATGACAATAATCACTTTAAAGTATATTCGGAAAAGAATTGGCAACCTGTGCAGTTCTATTAGTTCTATTAAACAGCTATATAAAGCTTGTTCTAATCATTTCAATTACTTGCTATCCCACCTATTTGGAAAATACAACCTGCTGAGAGCTTTGACATCTTTATTAGATTTTTTTTTAAAGGCCCTTAACCCATATCTTTTTGTATAAGCTATTAACTTTTATTTATTTTAACTATTAATTGTAACTCACTTTGGTAGCTAGTCATATATTAATTCAAACAAAATTTATTTTCCTTTCCATAAACTGAGCTATTTGACCTTATTTTAATTAGCTTTTGAGAACTTGCTATAGCTAAGAAATTGTAATTACCCGAATATTCATTGAAGCAAATTTTGTATTTTTCAGAATGGGGCATAGTTATGGACTTCTCAGAGAATTATGTTTCTCACACAATGCAGGTAGCAGCTACTACAGATAATAAGAAATTATAACTTTGAGGGTATCCCAATCCTTAAAACACACCATCATATTTCAGCAACAGATTGGCATATTTCCTTGAAAAGAAATAGTAATTAATGCTAATTACTCAAAAGGTGGAGCTTCTTCCATATGAGCATTCTCCAGGCTCTCTTTCTTGTTGCAAACAATTCTCCTTATGTATGAATTTATGTTCCAAGTTCTTCCTATTGCATGCCAGTCAATGGACGTCTAACTTTTACTTTTGATTGTCTCAAAATACATTTACATTGTATAATTGCATATTCCAAATACTAGGTATGTAGTTGTAATAATTGTAACTAATTAACTAAAAATATTAATAGGTAGTTAAAAGAATATTATCCTCTGAGAATGTTTTATACAATTGAATTTATATAATCAAAAAGGGGACAAGCATGACCTGGATGACTGAGAATAGACATATAATCCAATACTTTCCCTCCAAATTTAGTAAATGTAGGCTAAGTAGAACAATATTGTGAAAACTGTAATTATTCCCTGAAGAACAGTCTTTTAATCTTGTCATTAGATTACTGACCTTCTGCTATGTAAAAACTGCAGTTTTTGTAAAGAACAACATAGAAACAATAAAAATATCCTTGAAAGATGAGTTTTTTATTCTTAAACACAGAATAAATATCATGTGACTAAATTTGTCTGTATGCATGGAAACTCTCAAAGGAGGATCACTAAAGAATGTCTTGGAAATTAACTAATAGCTAGTTCCATTTTGCATTGTGAATTTGATCTTCCTCTTGTCATGGTTTTAAATTATTACATAGATGAATATTGGTACTACTGAACTAAACTTGAATTTAGCAGCATATGGGCCATGGGTCTATATTATCTGCCTCTTTTCAATTATGTCAATTATGTCCATTAGATCTGGCAGAAGAGGCATGCTGGGTCTCATCTTTTATAGAGTATTAGTTGCTGTAGCTCAGAAAAAGAGCCTGTTCTGAAATGGTCTCTGCCTTTTGTAATATCATTCCCCCAGATATTGGGGGAATCAGATTGGTCCCAACCTTGTCAGTCTTTTCCAAAATCTTAATGATAGGGTTCTGTTATTGGCCTAGGGATCTGGAGATTGAGATAACCATGGCTCAGGGGTAAAATGCTCCCAGTTTGGACTGGTTCGGGTGATCCAGTAGCAATTGTGGAAAGTGGTTCAGAAATCCAGTAGTGATGGCAGCGCAAGGCTCCGCCCACCCACCAAGGTGCTGTTACTTCCTGCTTTTAAAAGTAAAAAAAAGGCTCTGACGATCGCGTGGCTGTGCTGTGATTGTCGGAGCCCTTTTTTTAATTTTTAAATTTTTACTGAATAGGTTGTAAAAAAATGCTTTTAAAAGGTAAAAAAAGGCTCTGACGATCGTGAGGCACAGCTGTGCCTCAAACATAGTTATGTGCTTGGCCAGTGACTAATGACAAATAAATTGCCTTTGTTGGCTGCACAATGACTCCTGTCAAGTATCTAGAGTTCCTGCAGCTTTCTTGGCAACATTTCGAAAGTGGTTTCCCATCACTTTCTTCCTAGCTCAGACAGGTGACTGGCCCAAAGTCATGCAGCTGGTGTCTAAGGTGGGACTAGAACTTAAACTAAGTTTGTGCCAGTGGTAGATTGCTCCCGGTTCGGGCTGGTTCACACAATCCAGTAGCTGTGACGCTGTGATGTCACCAAACCAGTTCTCCGTGACCGGGAGCTGGGCCCACCCGCGCGGCCGTACTTACTGTTCTGCGTGCATCATCAAAACCGGTAGTAAAGGTAAGTAGAACCCACCCCTGGTTTGTGCCTAACATGGGACTAGAATGTTCACCCTAATGCCTTAATCACTACAACAAACTGGTTCATCTAAATTACCAAGCAAAAATACTATTATGGAATATACAAGCATCAAAGATCAAATGATACTGAGGTTTTCCAATCCTAATGCTGTCATGACAAAGTAATCAGCAGAATTACTACAAATATAAAGCAGATATTTTCAGAGTCTTCTTGATACAATATTGTTGCTCTCAATGAAGGTATTATTTTCAAATATTATAAGAGTTGTTATTCTGTTATAAATATTACCGGGAAAAAAACCATCTCTAACCTTCAATCATTTTTTATCTAATTTACTTTCTGTGCAACATTTTTGTGCTGCAACATAATTTGTAGCAGAGCATGAGCTGAAGGGAAAATGTATGGGATTGAGTTGGAAATGTCTCAGCCAACAATTTAGACTACAACTTCTAGCCTAATTTTATATTTCAATTAAAAAGAGATTATTCTGATTTAGTAGGTTTGTAGTTGAGCTTAAAATAAAATGAATATACTAACATGGAATCAGAAGTGAAATGGCAAAGTAGTATAATTATTAGAGTAATTTAAGAAATCCCTATTACGCACCAAAATTATAATATCTTAATACAGCAGTAATTCTATTTTCATAACCATTTTTACCAATAGAAGATAATACACATAGCTCAGGATTAAAATGTAGAATTCTTGATGCTCTCTGAGCTTCATTGTTTACTTACAGGCATTTTATTATCCATATGTTGAGGACTACCTGTAATAGCTTTACTTGTTTCTAAGCATTCACAGATTTATTGCTTGATTATGGTTTCCAGGATCTTCTCAGGTCCTGATTGGTTTATAGTTTCCTGGATCATTTTTTTTTTTTTTTGAAGATAGGAACCATATCAACTGGTTTCCAGTCCTCTGATAGTTCTCCAGTGCTCCAGGATCTTTGAAAGATATGGTTCAGAGATTCTGGGATCAGGTCTACCAGCTCCTTCAGAATTCTGCAATGCAATTCATCTGGTCTTGATGATTTGAACTCATCTAGGGTGGACAGGTCTTTTCTTACTGTATGTAGATTTCTTTGTCCTGCATTAATTCTTCTTGTTGTGTATTGTGTTTTCTCCATGACACCATGGCTCAGCTTCTGCTGGAAGGATGGTGATAGTTTAGTCCTTAAGGTTTTTGAGGAATTTTCTGTCCTCCAGATTAAATTGGTTCTGATTCTGTATTGTTCTGGTCTGTGCTACCATTGTCTACCTGTTTTCTTGGCTCTCTCTGGTAAATGTTGTTACTGGGCAATTGTAACTAAATTCTAATGAATTCTAATCTTCTATTCTAGGCAATTATGGGGTGTGTGTGGGAGGTATTCTAGTAGTTGGATATGGCTACAGTGCTAAAATGTATCACTAGTGCTGCATAAATAGGCAACAAACTTATGATTTACAACAGCTAAAAATATGATCTCTTTTTTCAAGAGCTACAGCACAATAATCTAAATCCAGATGGTTTTGATTTCAATATTTTAAAGATCAAAGAATGAAATATTACAAATATTTTAAAAATTTATGCCTTTCTGTATATAATTATTTCTTTCCAAATTTATATAACCACATTTGCTTCAGTTTTCTTTTCATGTTTCTACAGCAAACTTTTGCATGGTGCCTTCTTCCATTTTCCTATAATAGTTTTTTTAATGATTGCAAAAAAAAATATGTTTAATAGAGCTTGGCAGTATTATAAAATTATGATAGTTAAACGTTTTGTAGCTAGAATAACTGGGGAAGTATGGCTAATGGAATGCAAATTAAGAAGTTGAAGCAGAATGCAGATGAAATAATTAAGCAAATAAGCTCTTTTCCCCTCCAAAAGCTATTAAATATTTACTGAAGAAAAGCTAAAATATCTAGCTAATTTTCAATCTGAATCAGTGGAAGAAAATCATTTAAGGGTTTGATCTATGTTGTTCACTCTTAATCTTTTTTGATATCTTTTCAAAAGAGCAAAATTAATAGAGAAACAAACACAAGTGAATGAAGCAAATAATAATAATAATAATAATAATAATAATGAATTTAAATGGAAACTCTTCATATAAGCACACAAATTAGATTAAAACAAAATATGCTGAAATAAACCAATTTTAGCAAAATAAGCTGACACCCTGTAAAGTCTGTGTGGCAAGCAGGGTTTAAAAATATAATAAATTTCTAGGAAGCTTTACGTTATCATTTTGGAATATTTATAGATAATTTTAAAATGAAATATGGGGTTTTATTCATTTAATCAATCATACTTCCATCCATACATCCACATAACATGTCACACAAATATTTCTGTACTTACTGTTTTGAAATAATCCCAAATAAAATAAAATAAAATAAATACCAAGATATTAGCAGTCGTGACTAAAATTGTGAATGCGGGAGCAGTTCTACATAAAATCTATTTTTGAAGTTTAAATAGTGAAGGCTAAAGAATAACTTGTCATCCACACTCTTAAGAAATTTTCTCCTTTGCCTGCATATTTGCATGTATATTTCTTAGCTATTTCACTGCATTCTATGACATTCTACAAAAAATGTCATTGATAGCAGATGACAAAATTCTGCTTTAATAAAATAGCTTTGCATTCTTACCAATTGTGCCGATTAAACCAAAATCTAATCAGCATTTGTAGATATTAAACGCTGACTTTCTTTAAAAGTTTGTCTTTTAATAATTTTAAATTGAAAAATTGCCATCAGACTTTTCCGATTTTTTGCAACCATAGATTAATTTGATTCTCATAGTTAGCAAGTATGATCTTTTAGTGATATTGGTGATATTCACTGAACTTAAACCAGTCTATCTTGTGAGGGTTTTTAAAAGATGATGATGATGATGCATAATTCTGAACTCATAAAAGTATGTTTCCTCAGAAGGTAAAATAGAATCCCCCCCAAACTACTATTCTACCTTCTTTAGGATTATAGAAATATGTCCAATGTAGCTACAAATGGCATAGTAACCGCTCCTATTTAGATAGTCTTGCATAAAGTCCCTGAGAATACTGATTCCTTTGTTCATTTAACAAGATATTTGTTTTATTTGTTTCCTAACTTTATTATTGTTATAAACAACTTAAGGTAGTGAACATATGTAATACTGCTTCCTTCTCTTATTTTCCCTATAACAATCCTGTCAGTTGATCTTAGCTGAGATAGATTGTGACTAATCCACCTGCCTTTCATGCATAAGGTGGAATTGGAATTCACAACCCTTAGTTTCTAGCCTGATGCTTTAAACTACTAGACAAAACTGACTCTTTTTGTAGAAATCCTCGATAGAGACAAAATTAAGAAATAAGCACACAAATTAAAAACTCTTAAAATGAGAAGAGTAAATCAATGATATACTGGTCTAATTACTCAAGACTAAGCATGAAAATGTCTACATTTCCTCAGAAGGAGCAGGGCTGATGTTGTGGCAACATGACACATCCCCACCAGGCTCCGTGGTAGTGCACTGAAATTCGAACTGCAAAGAGGTTCTGCTGAACCTAAATCACCTTGGAAGGGTGATGAGATAAGAGAGCACACTCTGTTGATCTCAGGGAGTCCGCAAACTCTGTATCGAGCCAGAGAAGGCTCTCAATCTGGAAGGAAGAAAAAGACAAACATTGCATGCCTGACCGAAGCTGTGACAGCCGACCGATGAAGAAAGTGTGAAAGACTGAGGAAAAGTGTGAATGATCTGGGTGAGGGATTTCTAACTTCTAACTTATATTGAGAAACAACCCCCCTGGAAATTAGCTGAGTGAAAGTGCGACCCAAAAAGGAGGAGGTGGAATTGTTTTCTTCCCAAGAAAAGCAACGAGCAAGCCTGAGAGCCATTTGTAAAACCGGAAAGAAAGACAAGAGAACTTCTTAAAAGAGTGAAAGAACTTTGAAACTAAGAATCTGGACTGGGGACCTCAAATATAATATTGACTAACTTGGAAGCTTTTGGGGACTATAAAATTTGAACTTAGAGAACTTTTTTTTGAAAAACTTGGAGTGGATAATACAATATAAAATAAAAAGGGAGAGAAGGGAGAGAAGGGAGACAAGCAGAGTAACAGTGACACCTATAGGCCGAAGGAAATGTTGCAAGGTGCAAATGAGAAAGAAAAATAAAACATAACCTTGAGAGGCTGAAGAAGATAAAGACTGGCTATTAAAACAAATAATATCTGCACCAGTAAACTCTTCATGTTGGATAGCTGAGACAGAGAGTGAAACAGAGAAAATAGTGCAGCTCTTGGAACTCAAGCAGAAGCTAAACATATAAAGTGAACTAAAGCTGAGAACAGCAAAATATTTTTCTTCTCTTTTATTTTATGCTCTGTGAACTCTCCCTCTGAAGATATAAGACAGTTGGTGGTTGAATTCTGAGGCTTGGTGGGCCTATGTGGATTACAAAGTTAACAAGAGAAGAAGAGAATACTTTTTGAAGAATGAAGGGTTAATAATCTAATAACTTTTGAATTACAATTTATATTTTTGCTTTCCTCTTGATTACAATTAACAGTCTCATTCCTTCATTTTTGTGGATTATAATTATAGTCCTCTAGGTTTACAATTAAAAAAACCAATGACTTGTTTGGAGATTGAGAATAAGGAGGAAGAAGGAAAAAGGGGCACTGTAACATTGAATATTCTGACTGAATAGTTTTGTAAAAGGAGAAATTGGAAGGAGATACTGAAGTTGGCGATCAATACTAGGGCTGTTAGGATATCCGTTATTATTTTCAATAATTGGTTTAAATTAATTAAAGCATCTCAAAATGAAGAAAACTACATCTGCACTATCCTCAGCATCAGCATCTAGTCCAGCAGGTCAAAGGTCATTAGACGCAAGAGAAAATGAATATGATGCAGTCAGAAATGAAAGCTATGATTCAAGCCATGCATGACATAAAGGAAGCCAGACATAAAGGAAATAATAGGAAAAGTAGAGGATAAAATAGAGAATCTTCAACAAATAATTATTAAAAATGAACAATGCATTCAGAAAGTAGAAGAGAAAGCTGAACAGAGAAGAGTGGAAGAGGTTGATTACAGACTTACCTGGCAGATAAAAGTCATGAGAAAACAATAATATCACTTGAGATAGATAAGGTTGATTATTACTTGCTGTTTCAGAATATTGATGAAGAAAAAACATGGTGGAGATAATGGCAGATTTGCTGGAAAATGCTTTAGAGGTGACCAAAGAAAAGGTGCTCACTGACATGGACAAAATATTTAGTCTACACCAGATATGCGACAAGAAACAGAGTACCCAGAGAGGTACATGTGAGCAATAAAAAAAGCAATAAAAGCAGAGATACTACAAAGATACAAAGGAAAATAATAGAATTGGAATATGAAAATATATATGTAGTAAGAGACATTAATAACACTGTAGATGTGTAACTGGACAATTAAACTAGAAAAGTAAATAAAAAAGCTAGGAAAACATTTCCAAAGGCTTTCTTTAAAATGGCGGAAGAACTAGGTATCCAAGATATATGGCGAGAGTTACATCCTAAGGAAAATCAATATTCATTCTATTCAAATAGGCATATGTCTTAGTTAAGAATAGATATGATATGGATGTCAGCTAAACTAAAATCTAATGTACAAGAAATAAACATAGAAAGAAATAATTAGGCAGACCAAAATCCAATAAAAGTCAAAGAGCCTCGGTGGCGCACTTAGCTAGTGCACTGCTAAGTGTTTCCACTTAGCTCCAGCTACCTGCAATTAGTGCCGGTTCGAATCTCACCAGGCTCGAGGTTGGCTCAGCCTTCCATCCTTTCGAGGTAGGTAAACGGAGGACCCAGATTGTTGGGGGGGCAATAAGCTGACTTTGTAAAAAATGCTTGACTATTTCTGACTTGACTATTTTTTTGGTACTCACACTTTCCCGGACTGAGTGCCCAAAGTGCCTCTGCGTGCTTGAATCCCCAAAATGCAATGCATATGCGCGCACAGTCCTCGCAAGGCGGCCTTCCCCCGCGCAACACCGCCAGCTCATGTGAGCGCTCCCCTCATGCCCCCCCCCTCTCACGAGCAGCACAGATCCGAAGACCAGCTGGCTGGCGTGCGCACATGCGCGGGTGGAACTGAACTGGGACGACGGCTCGCGTGTCATCAGAGAGGGGGCTGCGGTGCAACCGCTGGCACGTGTGCCCATAGGTTCACCATCAGAGCTGTAGAGAAAAGCAACAGAGCAGAAAAGAACTAGAAATCAGTTTTAATCCTGTGCACAAAGATAGGAACCGAGATGAAAAAAGAACAGAGCTCCGGCAGCGATCTCTCTCGGTTTCTCTCTCTCTTTTTTCTCTCTTTCTTTCTCTCTCTCTCTCTCTCTCTGCAGCATCTGTGAGGTGTACATTTGCTATGAAAGAAGAGTCCGTCCCCTCTCACCGCCAATCGCTCCTTTTCCACACAAGTGCAAAATCAGATCGATGGAACGGCCCAGAAGATCACTGGAAAACGGGATTTTCCCGCCGTATTCCGGGCCCGCTTTGATCAAGTAGCCCCAGAAGTCTTCCAATTCCCGACAGGTTCGTAGTTTTGTAAAATAAAATAAAAACAACAACGACAGAGAGGGAGGGGTGTGTCCTATACGTAGTTGAAACAGC
>JANHFM010005663.1:93878-112035 GCA_032468115.1 Grayia smithii | reverse complement strand
CTTCCCTGGAGTCGAGGCTGGTGCAGCACACTGAAACCCGGTGGGCATATCTCAGCAAGAGGGACCCCTCCCTCTTGCCCCAACCAGGTCTCAGTAATGTAGGCCAGTCCGTGGCCTCCTCGTCGATAAGATCTCGGACGAGGAGGGCTTTGTTAACCACGGACCTGGCATTCAGGTACACCAGCCTGAGACCAGGGTTCCGCACATTCAAACCCCCAGGGGAGCAGGGTGAGTTTAGAGGGCAGGAACGCAGCACCGCATAGATACATCGGGGCCACGTTCCACTGATGTCAGAAGGCCCTCTTCTCCCACTACTCCTGCCCCTACATGATGGCATGGTGGGCCCGGTAGGCCAGTTTTTTGCCCTCCCCAGGCTCCAGAGGTTTTCTTGGTGCCTGGGGAGGGCAAAAACAGCCTTCCCCACCCCCCGGAGGCCCTCGGGAGGCCAAAAATGTCCCATTTGATGTAGGGGGGATTCTATGACATAGAGGACAAAAAAAAATGAAAAAAAACTTCTGAAAAACAATTAAAAAGCAAAGAACAGTAATGAAGCACTCCACAAAGTAGCAGTTAAATATTCAGTTAGATATAATTAAGAAAAAAGATGGCACATTTTTGAAATCCCTAACAAAATTAACAGATGAGTTAACCTATAGGGGCCCCCAGAATATGACTTTGCCTATGGTGCCTTAATATTGAGAATCAGCTCTGGTAAGTTGGATACAGTTACCTATATTTAGAAATATGTTGCTTAGGTTAATAATTATACTTTAGATGAAGTTTTAATTCTTTCTTTTGGTTCCAAATCAGTTCCGGTATCTATATAATCAATTAATAAATTTTATTTCAAAATATGTGAAAAAAATAGAATCACACATTTTCTTATTATATGTATTTGTGTGTCTGTATATATGTATTACTATAAGTGTAAAAAGATTTACATTAGTCTGCTGTAACAAAATTCTAATTTAGTATTATGTACAAGTGTTCAATAATCAATATTTGAGCAAAGAAGAGCAAACCTTCTGATAGTCTTATTGGCACTGGTCAATGAAACAGAGAAGAAGACAAAATACTGTGGGGGATCAGTAAAGAACATATGGGGAAGTTTAAAGAACATATGGGGAAGTTCAGAAGGGAGTTCAAGGAGAGAGGAAGAGAGTTTCAGATGTGAAGAAAGAAGGTGAGGGCACTCAGTTATCAATTATCAGAACTGTTAGCTTGATATGCTCAAGGTATTATTTTTCTTGTCTCAATTTCTGCTATTCTAATGGAATCTGATTGTAGTATGGAATGTTTTTATATCTTTCCAGATTTATCCCATGGTAATAAACTATAGGACTTCAGTGGGATTATCTTCCATGTAGTAAGGGACATGTGAGCACAACTTTTGTTACAAGTGTTTACAACTTGCTCAGGGTCACCAAAGAAACAGATGACATGCTAAAATGCTGCTGCTAGCTACTGTTGATATTTTAATTGTATTTGATTAACATTATTTACATAACATTTGCTTAGATATGGTAAATATTAAACCAGAGGTGGCAGATGTGATCTGGTTTTAAAATAAGTATCCTAAAAACTGAAAATTATTTTGAGGCATCATGTAAAATCTTGGTAGTCACAAGAAGTTGTAGATTATATAAATTTAGACTAATTTTGCAACACCTCACAGCATTTTTAATTCCTTTCTGTCACCTTGGTTTTGGAATTTTAAGGAAAACAACTTTATGTTACGCTATGTGTGTACATATTTTTTCTCGGTGTGGCAGTAGTTTTCAGTCAGAGACCCTCAGTGAGTTTATATCTTTAGGAGGTATAATAATAATATCATGGAACACTTGGAATTATATTCTGAGTTCTCCTCAGATCAAATAATTCTTTTATCTGCAATTGTGGATACGTTACTGCAAACAAAAATAAAGTCCTACTGATCATTATGCCAGTTAAATTTAATTTTGCTGTAATAAATTTATTCTATATGCTAGCTAAACAATGGATGCATAAACTCTTTCTTCTAAACAAACTATAAAATGCAATCAAAACAATAACCTCATTATTATAACATGTTGAAGAACTTATTATAATAAGTGCTTACACAAACATGCAGGGATAACTAAAAGCCTGCAAACATAGCCATTTCTTTTGCATGTACAATTAAATATTGCTCAATAAAACTGCTCAACAAAAGGAGTGTTTTATGTTACATGTTGATGATTTCCTATTCAAACCCACTTCTCTAGTAAGGAAAGACTTCCATGGGAAAACCCAAGAAACAGATGTCACTAGAATGGGTGGTTCATGTTAGAGAGCTCCTGGTGCTGCTTCTTTGTGAAGAAAGTTTTTCTGAAAAGTTGCCTTAACAAGAAATTGAAACATGAAATTCTAAGAATTGTTCATGTTTATAATCACAGATGAAACTGTGACAAATGCAGATTATATGCATTCATATAATATGCATTGCTTTGCAAATTCCTGTAATGTTGCAGTAATCATCTACTTTTAGTGAGGTACAAGGTTATCATTCAACAATTTCTACACTTGTATCTGCAAAACTGCTTTGCAAAACTTGATTGGCTGAAGATTGAAGATTGGCACAGAAATTTACTGAATCTTGTTTTTAATTTCTGAGCTGAAATTTCTGGGGAAAATAACATTCAGTATGTAGTATGCCTGAAGATAAGCAGATTTGTAAATCTTACTAGATAATTATCAATACTGACTGAACTCTTCCTTCAGGCAGTCAGGCAACAATGCTAACAAAGCAGATCATATTAAGCCTTTGTAACTCAGTCTGACAGTGTGCTAGAGGGAGCTCTTCCAAATGAAGCCACTTTCCAGTGCTGTGACTATGGTACGAGCCTTTGTTTCTCACTGCCAGTAGTTAGGGATTTGCTTGTACTGACCTTTCTTGTTATTTACTATTATTCTGCAACTAGAATCTCCTCTATTGTATATGAGCTGGATGTTTGGTCACTCTGCCACTCTGCTAAATAAAAGCAACATGGTGCTGGAAGGGTCTCACAAGAATAGCCACAGGACATGTCTATTTTCTTTTCTGTAGCATGGTGGAAAGGTGCCATTTCTGGGCACTGCGACCTTCAACACCCCGCACAAACTGGTTGGGAGGAGCTGATAGAAATGATGTGAACCTCTCCTCCCTCAAGCTCCCAAGTAGTTACAGCAAAAGAGAAAGCATGTAAACTTATGTCTGATGCCTCCCTCCCCTCTCCAGAATGGCAGCATTCTGACAGGGACCTGACACTGTGTCCTGATTTCTTCTGCTCTGCCTGCATGTGTGTCTATGTGAACATTAAGAAATGCATGGTAGGCTGAATACAGTACTCTTGATCAGGAAGTAGGAGGACTTAGATTGCCCAACTACATCTCACATAGAAATGTACTGGAGACTTTTTAAAAAATGTTTTTCTCTGTACCCCCCAGTCTGAATTGACCTTTCCTTAACTTGATATTTTCCTTGAAGCCTTCTGCTCTCATAAAACTTGGTCCTGTTGTGTTCTCCCCTTTGGTGAATTCTCCATCTTAAGCCCCTTTCCAAGATTTTATGGGGTTTGGAAAGAATATCAAAATCAAGAAAAGGAGATTTAGAACTCACAGAATGCAGCACTAGCCATGTTCTCCCACCAGGTCCCTAAGATGCCTAGTCAGAGATCCCGAGAGCAATAGCATTTAGGTTTATATATCGGCCTCTCTGAGTAGTTTATAGAATCAGCATTTGGCCCCAACAACCTAGGTCCTCATTTTACCAACCTCGGAAGCAGGGGTGAAATGCTCTGAAATCTGCTACCGGTTCGCTTCAGATGTGATACTACCACATCTGATAGTATGAACCAGGTGTCTGATTTTGCAGATTTTGCTAACCTTGAGGGCGACTTGCCCAGGAGTCTCCACTTTGGCAACTTTAAGACTTGTGGACTTCAACTCCCAGAGTTCCTCAGCCAGCTAAGGTGGGTGGTTAGATAGGTGGCTTAGCCTGGTCAGGCAGGCAATCAGAAAAAAACAAAACAGAATAACAGAGTAGAAGGGACCTTTAAGCATGCCAAGGCAGGCCAGGCAGGCAGGCAAGCGGCCATTTTTACTACCGGTTCTCCGAACCACTTCCAGCCATCGCTACCTACTTGGCCGATCAGGTGCAATACGGTAGCATTGCACCCCTGAACCCATCCAAATATCCCATCACATACACACACTTACACAAATGATGTAAACATGTACAATAGTCAATATGTTATATTTATTCATTGCCCAGAATAAGCAAAACATATTTTCTGCATACATTGCATGGTTTTTATAAAGTGCTCATATTTCCAATATATTTCTACTATGAAGTGCTAATATTTCCAATAATTTATTTTTTTCCAGATATTTTGGAAAGAAATTATGTAAATAGCTTGATACTCTTTCTGACAGAAAAATAACTTTCTAAAAACTTAATAGAACCAAACCAAATTTAATGTGGAGGAAATATTGGCAAAAGAAGTCTCAAATTAAAAACGGGCTGGATATGGC
Source organism: Grayia smithii (assembly GCA_032468115.1). NCBI lineage: Eukaryota > Metazoa > Chordata > Lepidosauria > Squamata > Grayiidae > Grayia > Grayia smithii. Next base: position 107,505 of record JANHFM010005663.1, on the reverse strand, counting down.
CAGAGCTGCAGGGAATAATATTCCAGAGAATATTATTCCAAAGCGTTCATATTGATGTCTCATTTCAGCTACAGCTTCTTTCTATGCTTTCTTCCTAATCTTGCACCTTATTCTTCCACTGCAACCATGTGTCCATTCAACATTAAAACTCCTAATGTACATAAGATGCAAAATACTGCTCTAAATCTTTTTTACAATAGCACTATCAAATCGGCTGTTAGCCTTTCATTATTTTTATATCTAATTTTTTGTCTTGCATAAATGAAAAATGTATACATGTATCTCTCTGATGGATTTATTTTGTCATAGACAGTAAGGATTGAACCTTTGACATCATCTAATCAACGGGTGTCAAACTCACAACGTTATGTTGCCATCATGTGACATTTCATGACATTTTTCCCATTCACGGAGCTGGGGTGGGCCTGGCCTACATGTGACGCATCTGGCCCATGGGCCTCCTGTTTGACACCCTGATCTAACCCAATCCCACTGGCCAGCAAATATCCACACATGGTCAAGTTTTTCATTCTGTCAAGATCATATAGAAAATTCTGCTCTGATTCTGTTTTAATTTATAATAGTCAATATATTTGATTACATTTATTAAATGCATAGCTTTGTTTTTTGAAATTTAACACCATCTACCTACGTATATATGCATACGTATATTATCTTAAACTTAATACATCTGACTTTGTCTGTCTAACTTATAACTAACACTGTCTCTCATATCTCACAATTGAACTAGGAAACAGCTGTGGGTCCCACACTGAAACTAAGTACAATTGAGCTCTGCTGATTTATGTTAATTCCTGAGAGAACAATGACATGAAAAATGAATACCACTTGTGAGCAAAGACACCATTTCTGTAAGTGCTAAAATTATTGAAAAAGAGAATCGGATCACGTTATTTATCAAAAAAACTTACATCATTTTTGAGACAGGCTGCAAGCAATAAGTATGATTTTTCTGGATCTGTTACACAAAGTGTTGCTTTGTGCAACTAGATTTAATCTTTCACATATTTGCTGGAGAACAAAAGAATCACAACCTGTGATTACACGGATATTAGAGGGAGCTAGTCTGCAGCAGGCATCCTCAGATTTCTTCTCCAGGTGATTGGGACATTTGAATAGGGAGGCTTGTTTCTACAAGGTCCAGATTTATATCTTGATCCAGTTTTAGCCTGCCTAAGTACACAGTCTTGCTCTAAAATGGAGGCTGCAGCAAGAAAATCTAGTGTCATATAAAGAGGACTTTATAAAACCATATTAAGGCAACTAACAGGATGGCACCATACTATTGCTGATTTGTCAGTGTGTTTTATGCCCGTATTATATAATGCTTATTATTCCAGGGTTACAAACTTGATTAAGCAATGGCTGGAAAAAATATAGGCAATAGTAAAAATGCAGAAAGTATGTAAAACATGTTTTAGAAATCCAGAATGGCTAGACCTTAGGAAAATGTATATGTCAGTGATAGAATACCATAGTCATTTTTATCAGAATGTGAGTTTCAGGCTGTAACTTTGTTTTTATGTGCGTGGGTTCAAAAAAGTATTTCAAACATGCCTACAGATTTTATAAATATATATTTTATAGAATCCTACAAAGCTGTTTTTAGAGATTCAGGCTTAAATCTGAATCTGATTTAGCACTGTCTACTCTGAGTGGGTCTTCAAAATTCCAGACATATGATATAACTTTTTCAGATCTACCTAGTACCATACAAATTGATTTGAAATAGAAAATATTTGCTGTTTCTAGAAAATATATGAATGTTTTTTTTTTTTTCTTAAATCTAATTAGTGGGAATTTGAGTGTCTATTATTCAATATATATTCAATATAAATCAGTAGAATATGGTTAATATAATGTAGTCAACATATATTGATATATTACAGAAAGCTGCTTAACTCCCAAGGTATAGTTTTAGACCAATTTTCTAACTAGCTTAACAATAGTTCAACTAATTATTAAATGTCTGATGCAAAATCTGGTGCATATTATGATACATTAGCTCATAAACATTGGAGCTGAACTTCATTGGCAATTTCTAATTAATACAATAAATTCTTATATTTAATTTACAATAGGACAAGTCAATTGATTTCTGTTTATTTGTTTTTGGGAACAGCTCAATGTGTGAGCTGTTGTCATGATCAAAAGCATAATTAATAATTGAAATTTTAATTCTTGAAATTAGTGGATCTATTTGTAGACTACAAAGTACCTTTTTTTGGTTGTCTCCAATGTTGTCTGTTTTATACTTATACTGATAAAGTGAGGACATTCAGTTATCTATGTAGGTGGTAATTATAAAATATAGGGGAATACATCTGGGACAGAAAGGAAACAAAATCTTTTCATACCTTCTTACTTATAAATCACTGTTAATATCCTTTTATTTCATTAAGTTATTGATTTATTTTCAAGAAATTTTACTCTCCCCTTCTGCACATGTGCAGTTTTCATTAAGCATCAAGAATATTTTCTCTAGGTTTCAAAGGGAGAATAAATATAAATCTATACACTAGACATTCCATAGTGCTTCTTAGTAATTTTGATACAGGATTTGTTTTAATGCTGTGAATTAATGCTTTGTTTATTATTTCAAAATGAACTCTTTTTCCTGAAGAATAGAGTGTTCTTCTAGAATGGTAGCTAAGAGCAATATATTCATGCTTTTGACAGATATTTAAAAACATTTATTTTTAATGTTTTTGACATTATTTTTATTTTAACATTTATTTAAGAATTAGTATTGACAATATTATAAACATTTGTGTCATCCATTTACTATTAACGTTTAAGCACAAAGCCACATAATTCTATGCAGAAAAAAAATTAACTTCTGCCTACATGTAAATTCTGCTAGAAGGTATCTGGATGCTATATCATTAGGGACATTAAAACTGAAATAATAAATTGAACATAAATCACATTTCCCAGTTGCCTAAAATCTGTAGTCATCAAGAGCCCTTACAGAGTCTTAATATCTGGGAAAAATAAGTAAACATAAACTGATGCATTCAGTTCTACTAATCAGTTTAGAGTAAATAGCAGTAATGATATACAAATGCCTTAAAATGAAATATTTTGCCATAACCATATTATTTAATTCAATATTAAAGGGCAATATTTTTTCATTAAAACATTTAATATTCTATAGTTGTACAAGGAACATTACTAATTTGTTATTTTCCTCTGGCTCAGATAAGAAGACCAGCTATTACAATAAATGCTGGGGAAGGGCACAGTTCAGTGCAGGATCCGTATATCTTCTTTGAAATGAAAATTGCGATGCTTGAAAGAATAAAGTTGCAATTTAGAAAATTGATGCCCCAGAATGTACAAATAATGACTGTTGAATCAATAAAAGTGTAAATGTGAATTTAATGGGAGATTAAATATCCTGAAAAATTACCATTAGATCAACAATTTAATCTTACATACAGTATCTTTTGTTTCATTGTAGGAATTTTAAAGTATACAAAGAAAGATTATTATAAATTTAAATTTATTCATCCTATAAATTTAAAGATAAGATTGTTGCCCAGGTTTTTACTCTTTAGAAATTTACTAGCCTAATTGAGGAAGTTTTTCCTCAAGTTGATTTCCTAAGTTGATTTCATCTGCCTGAACTAAGCTTTTTACCTCCACAAGTTTTGGATGCTCCAATACTGGAGGTTTTTAAAAAGAATTGCATGACTATATGTCTGAAATGGTATAGACTCTCCTACTTGAGCAACGTGTTGGACTAGAAGACCTCCTCTCTTCCAACTCTGTTATTCTGAAGTCATAGTGTTAAAAATTCAGTGGAATCTTTTTTTTTAAAAGAATTTTTTCTGCTTTTCATATTCCAAGTTTTAAAAATACTGATTCTTTAAAAATTATTCTTAGGAAGTATTTCATACAATGATTCTTTAAACAATAATGTCTCTTTTTATGAATTTAATTTAATGAATATGTACATCTGTCTAGTAAATTGTCCACGTAAATATACGTTTTTAATTTTAGAATTTTCTTTTGCAGGAATGGTACATAATATGATTAACAGAAATAAAAGAGTGTCCTAAGTTTTAGAAATACAGTGAGTTAATTATACCGTCCAAAAATAAAGAATGCAAATTTAGGACTTTTGAAATATTGCAGAAAATTCTTTGTAAATTTAGAAATATCATGTGTAAAAATGTGTTGCTAATCTTATTATGCAATATGTCTCAAATTTGAATTATTTATTTACTACATTTCTATTGTTCCTTTATACACGTCTTTCTAATTTTACTGCCATAATAACCATTGAAAAAACATGCCTAAAACGGAGCAATTTAACCTATTTCAGCATCACTGGTCATTCAGATCTGAATGGTCAATAGGTAATATGTTCTCTAACACTAGCGAATCTCCAGAATAGTACAGTGATTGTGGTGACTATAGGTTAGAGCTAAAGAGCCAAAGGTGACCAAGCTTCAGTAACTTCTGAGCTTGCTGCTGTTAACAACTTACATCCAAACACTGTTTACAAATGAGATGAGCTTACAAGCTCTAGTCCATGGCATTATCAAGGCTGAAAAGAAAGATCATCTCTCTTCAAGCAGAAAATTTTGGTTCTGCAATATGGGAACTTGATGAATAAGATTATTTGTAACTGAAGGAAAATGAAAGAAGGATGCTAGTATAGTGTCCAAATAAGCCTTTATTCTTGAAAACTAATTAATAAAACAGAACGGAACCTATACCTTATGCTTACACTTCTCATTTGAACTGAGTAGTGAATAAACAGTTTCCCCAGGAGGATTAATAGAAAAAAAAGTTAATCTCATTAAAGTCTATCCAGCTTTAGAGTAAATAAAATTAAATAAGTAATGGGAATAACATGTGAAAGTTTTATTAATAATAGCAGTTCTCATTTATTGCTTTGTAAATGACAGAAAATGTGACAACATATCTGAAGTATTCTTAGTAATTCACAGACAAAATAGGCAGTTAATTCTACACATCTTTGAAGGCTTCAGCACTTTGTTTCTTGTAGGCTAACTATAAGAATTCATTAGTTCATGAAGGAATACTTTTCAACAGAGACAATTGTTGCCTTGGCCCAACAGCTTCTATGACTTTATCTTGCCCTAGTAGTTAAGAATTTACTTAGTATAGTTCCTTGATCAAATCCAGCAGAAAGGTTCTGTGAAACCTTTCAAGTATCTGGAGAAGCAATGAAAAATTCAACATTTCACCTACTCTGCTTTTAAAAAGCTGTCAGCTAACAAGGGAAACAAAAACGATTCTTTTAAAAGCAATAAATAACACCATTTAGCATGGACAAGAAGGACAAAGCCTAGAATTTATTTGAGTACAAAACTGCAAGCAAAAATAAATTATTACTTTAAAGCTGGTTGTTGTGACTACAGTCACCTTTTGTATAATGCACACATGAACATTGAAGTTTGCTTACTGAAAGTGTTTCCATGCAAGGATAGAGGCAGAGCAGCAAGAGAGTGTCCATTGGGACAACATGATAGCTGCAACCTGGATTTAATAACTCACAAATTGTTGTGACAGATTATGGAAACCAAGTGTAAGAATCCACTGGGTATGAGAAGAGGCAGCAAAGCCAAAGGTGGAGAACTAGGAAGGAAATATCTCAGACTGCATTGTTCAAAGCCTGCCTGGCAATCTGTTGTCACTTTTTTTTCAGGATTATGTATTCCTGATTATCATGTTGCTTTGTTTTACTTAGTAAAAGTTAAATTTCATTAACATATTCCTCATTTCTATACCAAAATCTTGCTTTTCTGTTGCCAATTAACAGAATGCAAGATCTAGACATTGGTAGTTTGATACAGGAAAAAAATAAATAATCTATTTATCCTTATTTTGATAAGAATTAATAAAAATGAGATTGAAGTTTGAAATAAATATTCCTAGGTCTCTACTTTTATTAAAATGCACTCTGATACTTGTGGTAAGCTAGTGCTAAAAAGAATATAATGAAAAGGAAAGCTGAACAAAAAGGAGTATAGAAATCTGAAATTAAAATAAATGTTCAGACAACAATAAAAAGTAAATATATGCCTTTATGTAGAAATATTAAAACACAGAGAAAACAACTAAATTATAATTTTTATACAAAAGAGTAAAACCTTTTGAATGAAGAATTCCAGAAGTATATGCAAAAATCATGTATTGTCAGTAGGGCCACCTGCTGGTGTAAAGATCATCCCAGCTGCTCAGCTAAAAGCACCTATATTGGCAGCAATGTAGAAAATGTTGGAGGCATTGATCACTTTAGTGACAATGTCAAAGGCATCAATAATACTGCAGGAATAATGTAAACAGCAATGTAAACGATTCCTGTTTTCACCAAGAAAACCACCTACATAGCAAATATAAAATTATTGACCATATAGTGATGGATGATAGGCCCCACAGATTAGATGACACTCCACAGCTTTGGAGGATGCTGTGGTATTTATAGCTTGGCTAGATTAAAACCTTCAGGTGCCTACTGCTGATGTTGCTGTACAGGAAAAGAAAATGTGAAGCTGCAAAGATAAGATGAAAATATGGAATGTAAGAAACATGTTGGAAAGCTTCACAGAGTGAAAGATGAACTGATATCACAAATTCACATTTTAGACTTCAGAATTTAGATGCAGTGGAATTGGACAATTTAATTCAAAAAATTACAGTGTTTAATGCCAAGCACATGAAAAATAAAAGAGGAACAGAAACACTAATTGGCTAGAATATAATCAATGACTGAATAACATCAATTAGACTTTGTGAATGCATTCAACAGTCCTTCAATATGACCATCATTCAAATTTATACTCTAACTATTGAGGTAAAATATTGATTAATGTTATGATCAAATTCAATCTGAAACTGATAGAATATGCAATCAATATAAGCAGCTTTAACTGGAAACTGGAATGAACTGAAATTTTAAGGAATAAAATGTAATTATAGTTGTATTGTTAGGAAAACCAAATGAAGCAGGAGACTAATTTAAAAATTGCTACCTCTTCAGTTGTTTCTTCATAGCTAACATTGTCTTCAAATAACTGAAACAGTGCTTGTATGTAGCCACATTCAAGAATAGTAGCCAGTGGCAAATAAATGTGAGATAAAAATCAAATAAATAGAAATCAAATTTACTGCATTATTGCTAAAAGGAAGTAAAGGAGCTCAGATATAGCATTAAAAGTTTGTAGAATCATATATCACAATAATTTAGTGAATTGTAACAATTTTGTTTTTGCTAATAACATTTTAAAAATGTCTCAAAAAGAAAAGCTTCTGAAACAGGAAATATAATACCTTTTCAATTTATTTAATATTTCTCTAATACAAGAACTTTTATTTATTATTCTAGTAACTCCAAAAGGTAAGTTTTCTATAAGCAATTAACATATTACTCTGAATCTTATTAGTTCTTTGATTTTCACAAATTTATGAATAATTAAGAAATGATTTCTAAAACCAACAGAGGCATCAACTAAACAAGTTAACTTATACACATATTTATTCTTTCAGGATATTTCTTTTCATGAAACAATTTATCTATAGAGTTAACAGAAGTGAGTGAGCTTGTTTCTTAGTTATTGAAAAGCAATCCAGTGATTTCTACTATTAAGTTGCAATAAAGAACTTCAAAACTGTCTGGTGGCTGTTTAAATTGTATTATATTTTTCAATGTGTGGCACAGATCAAACTATATTCTGTTATAATTATGAACTCCTATGAGAAGACTGATACATTCTATTATCTTATGTCTCCCCTAGCTGACAATAATATGAAAATAATTTCTTCATGCTATCACTATTTTAATTATAAGCTAAAGGCAATTTATTTAAATCACTGTTCGAGGTAAATTCCTTTTATCAAGAAATAAAAAGACAAATCTGTTAATTTGAAATATATCTATACATTCTGTGTTATTTTACGTAATTAAGATTTATATACAATATAAATCTGACATCCTGTGTGGGTGTGTGTCCATTAGTCTTTTGGGTTGTAACGATCTGGGTAATGGACTGTGTGGTAGCATCCTGAGCTTTAGTATTGTGACATCCTGAGTCCTGTGCTGCATCCCGGGCTTTGGTTTGGCTACACAAGATGTCACAAAACAGCCAACTAATCTACAAACATCAACTCCATCAACCGATCAAGATGTAACAACACAGCTAACCAACCTGCTTACAGCAAGCAAACCAGCACTCCCTACCTCCCCACCAGTATTTATAGAGAGACGGCAGCTCCGATCATGCTTTGCTCGCACAAGCACGAAGCCAAAGGCACCAGTCTGAACATGACGAGTGGGATTTCATCGAAACGTCACCAAGATACTCTCAATCTTACAAGGGAAAAGGAACGTTGGTCTTACCTGATATGTGCCTTCTCATTGGCTGGAAGCATCAGACAGAATGGGTCCTGCTCATCTAATCAGATGAAGGACCAAGCCTGAAAAGTTATTAAGTCCCGCCCCTGTTGCTGGGTAATCCCAGCTTTTGGCGAGGATGACGGAACAGGCTTGACGTGTTGGAATGGTCAAGAAAGACAGAAGAAAGGAAGGAAAAAACAGACATACAGAGGGAGGGACTGCCTGATGTCTCCAGCCAACAAGAAGGCACGTATCAGGTAAGACCAATGTTCCTTCTCCGTATTGGCTGGAGACATCAGTCAGAATAGGACATACCAAAGCCTACTGTCCCCATTAAGGGTGGGCCCCAGTCTGGTCCAGCGACTCCCTGCCAGTATGCACCTGCTGCAGTACTCTGCGACCAAATCCTGCATCTGCTGATGCGAACTGATCCATGATAGTGTTGAATGAAAGGTGATGGAGAAGTCCAAGCAGCTGCCCTGCAGATCTCCAAGAAGCCTGAGTAGCCCAAGTCGCAGAGGTTGCTGCGCTATGGGTTGAATGCGCCATCAGACGGGCCAGTCGGGTAATCGAACGGAGATCGTAGGACTTCAATGGCATGACGAATCCAACAACCAATAGTTGACAGAGAAACCTGGCCTCCAGGGAAGCTGGAGTAAACAAGACGAACAATGCCTCCGTACGGCAAAACTCCGCTGTCTGCTTGATGTAGATCCAGAGAGCCCTCCGTACATCCAGATAGTGCCAGCGGTGCTCCAAGGAATGAGAAGGTTCTGTACCATGAGAGGCAAGGGCAGGAAGGCATACAATAGGCCAGGGTGCATCCACGCTGTTCGCCTACTGAGCTGGGAATCGAGCAAAGAAGCGGGGCAGTTGACCATTCTCCGGGCTTGCAAACAAACCACTTCCAGATGACCAAAACGATGGACCAGGGCCCAAAAGAGGCGCCGATGCAGACGCCACTCCACAAGGTCAATGGTCTGACAACTGAGCCAGTCCACCTGAACATTGGAAGTTCCAGAGATGTGCTCCGCCAAGAAAGACAGAAGATGCCATTTGGTCCAAAGGCTGATCCGCTTGGCTTCCAACATGAGACTCCGAGAGCGGGTGCCCCCCTGGCGATTGACATGAGCTTTCACCGCCGTGTTGTTGGTCAGCACCAGCACAAGTGAATTCAGGACCAGTTGACAAAAATGTCGAAGGGTGAGGTAGCTCGCCCATAATTCCAGCCAATTGATGCTGTGATGAAGATCCTGGCCTGACTACCGACGCTGAGCAATCTGTGTCTGAAGATGCGCCCCACAGCCGAGTAAGCTGGGCTCCGTTGTCAACGTCAGACGAGGTGGGTCCAGAAAAATTCGGCCCCTGCTTATGGCAGGAAACCACCACCACATGAGGGACCGCCGAAATTCAGACGGAACTCTGACCTTCGCTCAGAAAGTGGCCCTGCCTGCCTTCTGAAAAGGCAGATGAAACCAGTGTAAATCTCACAGATGTAGCCTAGCCCAAGGTGTAATCTGGATAGCTGAAACCATCTTCCCTAAAAGAGTCGAGAGAAGTACCACAGACACCTTCTGCTCGGATTGGACCAATGTGACAAGGTCATGAAGACTAGTCTGACGTTCCCCAGAGAGGTAAACCTTCCCTTCCTGGGAGTCAATAACCACCCCAACCGATCAAGGTGAGTGGAAGGGTCCAAATGACTCTTGCCACATTTATGGTAAAACTGTGCTCCTGAAGACAGGAAATAGTTACCTGGAGATCCCGAAGAGACAGCTGCCACAATGAGGATTGAATTAAAATGTCATCCAGGTAACATTGCACATGGATTGACATGGCCCGAAGATGGGCCGCTAAAATGGCTAGCACCTTAGTAAAGGTGCGAGGAGCTGAAGAAAGACCAAAAGGCATCGCCCGGTATTGATAATGAACACCAGCATAATAAAATCTCAGAAATTTGCAGTGGGAGTGACAAATTGGAATGTGCAAATAGGCCTCAGTGTGGTCAATGGAACTGAGGAGGTCACCCCTCCGTACGCCAGCTAAAATTGATTGCAAAGAGTACATTTTAAACTGTCTGTAAATGACATAGCGATTCAGACATTTAAGGTCCAAAATAGGTCTCCACCCACCCGATGATTTCAGCACAAGATAAAAAAGGGAATAAATTCCCTGTGTCAGGGTTCCAGAAAACCTTCGCTGAAAGAAAACTCCTTTGCAAGCATCTCTCAAAAGTTCTATCTATTCGGAGAAGTAAACTGGCACATTCTGGGAAAACCTGAATCTGAGAGTTCAGGGTTTTCCCTCAGTATCTCAAAACCTCCCAAACCCATCTCTTCCCTCCTCCGATGGTCACAAGGCCCAATCATCGTATTGTCCCTCTTGACACCACTCCTTCTCCAGATGTCGACTTGGCCTGACCTTCACCCACTTACATAATACTATTGTGGCTAATATCTCCTTCTCCCAATTCCCCCCTCCCACTTTCCCACAGTTTAGAAAATGGCAAGTTGGAAGCCACCTAATAAGGCTTCCAAGTCTGACAGTACCGCTGATGGAAACATTGAACCAACTGGCAGCCATGAACTGCTTTGGTGTCCCCCCATGACACATCTTCAGGGCCGTAGCTCTTCCAGGCACCCCTGGCAGACTTGAGGATCCATGATGTGTGCCACCTTGTATTCCATTTTCCCTTGCACTAACAATGACTCCAGGAGGCTCTGACACTAAATGAGGGCAGGCAGGTATAGTGGGCATGAGCAGGGACCAGTGGTATACCAGGTAGATACACATTCAGGCAGGGTCAGACAATATGTCACTGAATAGATGACAACTTTCACCAAGAAATGGGCCTAGGAAGCAGTGAAGGTCACATCATACATAGAGAGCCAGATACAATCACCAACCACTAAGGGAGGCACATCTTGCTGGTGCTGATCCACAAATTTTCTATGGTTCTCCTTGGCCTGCTCCAACTGTTTCTTCAATGCTTGGTGCACAGTTGTGATTTCTTGGGCCAAAGAGGCCAAAAGAAACAAATGAGGATAAAAGTTGTAGATCGCCAAGAATGGGGACATCCATGTTGAAGCTGGCTGGGAGTTGTTGCATGCAAACTTTGCCAGCGCCAGCAGATCTGTCCAGTTATCCTGCTGGAAATTCACAAATACTGTTCCTGCATGGCATTCACATACTCTGTGTCCATCTCCCTATGATGCAAGCACAAGAGGTTGTGAATTGGGTACCTTGGTCCAATACAATGCACTCAGGGAGCCCATGCAGCTAGAAGATATGGTACACAAACAGCTGTGCCATCTCCTGTGGGTAGGCCCATATGACACAAAATGGCCCATCTTGGTGAGCATGTCCACTACCATCACCCCCATGACTTTCGAGGTCAGTGATGAAATCCATAGACATGTTTCCCCAAGGCCTTTGCAGCATGGGAAATGGCAGAAACAGTGCTAGTGGGGGTCCTGGTTTGTTCTTTGCTTGCCAGAACTCTAGGCATAAGGTCACATAGAATTCCATGTTGTGACAAACTCATAGCCACATGTGTGAATGTGGTGGCTGGAGCCTCACACACACCCATATATAGCAAATATTCTATAGATGTTTATTCAAACCCCCCCACCCCAAACAGCCTTGTTGCACAGTTCTGATACCAAACTCAGCACAGCAAGAGTCACTGGGTAACCGTGTCCAATGGGCACACATGAAGTCTAGGAAAGCAGTCCACAGTTGAATGGGTCAGGATACATGACATGAGCACACTAAGCATGAAACTGAGTATGTTACTCCAGCAATGCTTAAGTCCTTGGGGAGGATTAAGTAGGCGAAGTTGATGCACCCCTTCCCAAGATGCAATGTTGCCTCCTCATGTGTAGTCTAGCTGACCAGTGTTGTGCCTGTCTCCTCTCTGCCCTACTTGTATCAGGAGGATGTGTGGACGCTGCCGCCTTTTCATTGTTAATAGGTGGCAGGCTCTTTGCCTAGAGCCTCCTGACCAACTTACTGTTGGTGTGGCTCATCTTGCTCAGCTCAGCCTGTTGCTTGTCCGATCGATCCAGCTGAGGCTTCTCCCTCAGGCTAGCACTCTCCAAGCCCCAGTCCAGGCCATTTCTCAGCTTCACACTTTCCTCTGCCAACTCAAACTCATTCTTCTTCTCCAAACTTGCACCCAGAGATGGGTCCGTTGGCAGATCTATGATATTTCTGTAGATTCAACTTTACTTCCAAGAAGAGTTCACAGGCATATATGAGTGGCATCATTAAAAGCCAACTTTGGCAATGCAAAGTCTCTGCCTAGAAATTATATTCAATACAGTAAATTTAGACTGATGTAGTTCTGATACTATCACCTGGGGTGCTCACATGCAGTTATTTTTTTTCTACTAATATTGTTATAATTCTAGGTTTTATAAACAAGTTATAGGGACAGCCGAATTGTAGCAGCAGAAGAGGAAGAATTCAATAATTCCCAGCAAGGTTGTGATATGTCTTTATTCTTGTAAGCAATGCTTTAGAGCATTTCCAAGAGGAAAATGGATAGAAAACAAAATCACCTACCAGGTTCCCCCATACACACTCCCACACATTTAGGATTTTCTATGGTGACCTGTTTTTAAAAACCATCAGACCACGTGTGCAGCAGCTGTTACTGGAAGCTTGACAGACAAGTAAAGGAGACTCAGTGAAATAAATGGCACAATTCTTTGCAAACAGAGAATGAAAAAAAAGGGGCTGAACACTCTTCTCTTTTCTTTCTTTCTCTCATCCTATTTAAGGTGCCCCAACCTGGTCTCTTCAGTTATGCTGGAGTAATGTTTCCATCAGCTGCAGCTCGCTGGTAGAAGAAACTGCTTAATTCCTGCCTTCTGGGTTAAAACTAAGAACAATTCATAGCTGAATTGCTAGGCCAGCAAGTGGGAATCAAACACACACACACACACACACACACAAAAGAGACAGGAAAAAGGATTCTTGGTCTCGTTTCTGAGTGTCCATAACTAGCACTAAGTAATTTTAGATCTGATGGAGCTATATATTTGAGGAACTTCATATTCATCCCTCTACTTATTTTGCAGATAAAGGCAGATGTAATTAATTTCTTTATCAAAACTCCAATAATTCTGTGGTCAAATATTTGAACAGAGAGTAGATGTCAATGTCCCATTTCAATCCCTCCCCAGGAAAGAAATACTCTCAACGCCATGTTAAAGAGTAAAAGCTTTTACT
>JANHFM010005663.1:53992-68210 GCA_032468115.1 Grayia smithii | reverse complement strand
GCTGAGTCAACCTTGGGCCTGGTGAGAATCGAACCAACACTAATTGCTGGCATCTGGAACTAAGCTGAAGTACTTAGGCAGAGCATTAATTAGGTAAGCTACCGAGGCCCTTCAAATCAGTTTCAGTTAGAAAAACATTTAACATTTAACAATTTATATTCCTCAACATCTCATAGGAACTTCATCTAGAGTCATCATTAAGTTGTAGAGGCCTTAACGTTTCTAAACTGGTATACCTGATACGCACATGCTATGCACCTGTTATGTTAATGTTGTTGAATTAACCCAGAAAAATACTGTCATTTTGAACAGATCATAAAAGGACTACTTTAATTTAACAAGGGGGTATATTATATACTGTTTGGTATTTTTAATACTTTGTAATTGTATTATTATAAAAACAATTATTATTTTAAAATGTGAATAATACATTTTATTACTTGGGTACTATGGTATTTATATAATGTTGACTTAAGCTTATTAATGCATTAATTTTTATCCGTATTTCATACTTCTTTTCTGCTAATTGATAGCTCTTAAAAAATTTTAATGCTGGCTGAAATTTTTTACTGTTCCTCTGTATCTTTGTAAGATTTATTTCTATTCCAGAAAATATCACAAGGGAGTAGTCCTATTATTTATAGAATGTTATTATACTAAACTTTTATAATGAAAATGTAAAATTATTTGCAAATCAGAGAAGAAATATGCAGTTTCAAATTCTGTAGTAATACTGCCTCATGTACCACTGCATTTGTCAGAGCATATATTTCAGAACTCAATTTTGTGCCATAATACTTATTTTGAACTAAAGGCTTTGCTTATTTCAACTAAACGTTAATCTACTGTGTTTTATTTTAATTAAAGACTTTAATTGTAAAGTTATGTATCTGCTTTGTATAGCAGAAATCAGGGACTAATTCTCCAGACTCAAACACTGTACAAATGCATTATGGAATTAATTTGAAAATGATAACAAAGCCTTTGATCTGCATAGTTCTTGCATAATAAAATCTCTCAAATCTTATATTTATCATGCAGGGTAGCTACTTTAGGATATATATGGTTAAATTATAACTGCTGGGATGCCAACCTCTATTCTGCCTGAAGACTATTTTGTTAAGAGGTGTAGTGTGAGTAATAACCAAGCATTTTCATTACGGCTTGACTGTGATTATCATACAACAAATGTGTCACAGAATTCAATCTGTATGCATTGCACCTTCCATTTTTACTGGAATATTCTTCTAAAATCCAATAGGTTTGAGTAAAATGAGGCATAAAGATGCAGATACAAACAATTGTTTAATAGGCACTAATACATGATTGTGACAGTTTTTAGTGATTAGATCAAGCCAAATACTCAAAATAGTTTGATGATTTGGCATTATACAAATATCTGTACTTAATATAAGGTATTGTAATTTAACTTTAATAGAACATAATTAGTAAAGTAGATTAATGACATGAACATAACCTTTGATACAGTATTTCCAAGTTGGTTAGCTGTTATAAATCTTCATTCTGGTAATCTACAGACATCTGTTTTTGTAGGTATTTGAAATAATTAAAATGTTATTAAGAATACTTTAGCATTTCTGTAAAAATACAAAACCAATTTCAGCTAACTTTTAGGTGAAGAAATTATTAAACAATCTGAGAAAGACGGAGCTTTATAAATTAAAACAACCTACACTATCATGTATTATTCTTTTTCCTCCCATTATGAATTGCTTCAATCTAAGATATTATAGTGGAAGATTCTGACACTGAAGTGATACCAATTTAGAAAAGCTGGTTAAACTGTCAAGAATCCACAATGCAATTGAAGCATCTGCAAGCAGACGTTGTAATTTAGTCCTATCCATGAATCAGCTATATGAACTGCCAAGAATATAGATTCTATTATAGTATTTGTATTCAAGATGTGACACTGAAACACATATTTTGAGTATGAAAGTGACACTACAATCATTACAATGCTTCTTGTAATATAATAATAATAATAATAAAATTAAATAATAATTAGTTTTATGGATAAAAGCTTGTTCAGGCTCTTAAACAAAATTGACAAGATTAAGACCACAATGCCTTCCATTAAGTACAGAGCCAAATGATATAATAATTATTTACCAGATTGTTGTTTGCCTCTGAGAAGTATTGCGACAATGATGAATGGGGAGCTTCAAGCCCACTAATCTTATCACATTTACCAAGTTCTCTTATGTCTCATTTCTATGCTTAATTTTCTTTACCTTTTTTATTTTGTAATTTGACTTTGATTTCTATGCTTTACTGAGAGATAAATTTCAGCTTTATTTTTTATTTAGATTTGCAACTACTGCAGGTATAAGAATCACAGCTGAACATCACATTCCAAATTCAATCTCCTTGTGCACTTTCCTGCACTCTTGTCCACTTTCTTTCTTTACTTTGCAACAGTTTATTAGCTATTTCACAGAAGAAGGAAGTTCTTACTATTATTTATTTATTTATTTATTTATTTATTTTTTATTTATTTATTGTATTTGTCTGCCACCCTTCTCCCGAAGGACTCAGGGGGCTCACAAAATTAAAAAACATAATAAAGCAGTAACAATTAAAATAATAATAAATTAAAATCCATCAAAAGTTAAAAATTAAAAAAGAACCCCCTCAGATCAGCAGATTTGTTGGAAAAGCCATGTCTTCAGGTCATGGTGGAAAGAGCGGAGGTTGGGGGCCGTCCAGAGCTTGGTGGGTAACCCATTCCAGAGGGTCGGTGTGCCCACAGAGAACGCCCTCATCCTGGGGGCCGCCAGCTGACACTGTCTGGCCGCCGGCACCCTGAGGAGGGCAGCCCTATGTGAGCGCACGGTATGCAAAATAAGAGAAGAAAAGGGGATGGGGAAGAAAGGTGAGAAGTTGCAACTCACAGGCTATCATCTGGAGAAAGGTTGTCGTTGTAAAAAGAAGAAGTCTGGCTTTCCATCTCTGCAAGCCTACAAGAGAAGAAAAGCAGAGACAGTAAATGATGATTCCCCCTTGTCATCCAAGGTTTGCATTCTTAGGTTTTGTGATGTTTATTAATATGGAATTTTTGCAGTTCGTATCTGTGCTTTTATTTTTTTTAACATTGTGGTTGTGTGCCACCCGGAATCACTCTTGGTGAGATAAATTTGATTAAATTATTTGATTGAAGAAAATTGTTTACTACTGCTTTACTACCTAGAGTTAGACCAGCTGAGTTGGCTTCTCCTTCCTCTGCCTTTTGAACTGGGTGTACCATCTCCTTCCACTTACTGTTTGACCTTGGGATTGGCCCTCTCATTCAGCTGAGGGACCTAATGACCAGGGCTGGGTTCCACTTACTTTACTAAGGGTTTGCAACGGGAGCGCACACATACACACTTCTGTGCATGCGCAGATCACTCCATGGTGACGTCGGGGTGGGTGGGCGGAGCCTCCCGCCAGTTTTACTACCAGTTCTAAGAACCGGACAGAACCGGGAGCAACCCACTACTGCTAATGACCTCAGATATAAATGGTGTGTCAGACCTGCCCCAGTCTGATCCATTAGGGAGGTAAAACTCTCGACTCCCTTTGAAGTGAGAAGACACTTTCACTTAGAGATGCTGATTGCAGGAGAGTCAAGCGGAATCTAAAATTCCCCGTGTGCCAATAGAGAACTAAAACCCCAGGTTTCTCCTCCCCCTCCCCCTGTGGTCTGTCTGTGCTTAGCCAATCCAGCACCGCCAAGATGTTATGAGAAATGCTGAGGTGCTTGGGCTGGTGAAATTCCACACTCAGGGCAAACGGCCTTGAAGATGCCAGTGCGCCAGTACAAACCAGATTCCAAAACGCTCTGTTCTTCTTCAACGGTCAATTCCTTAATTTCCCTCCTCTCAATTTCCTATCCCAATTTCCTAAGAGCCGAGGTGGCGCAGTGGTCAGAGTGCAGTATTGCAGGCTGCTTCAGTTGACTGCTAGCTGCAGTTCAGCAGATCGAATCTCACCGGCTCAAGGTTGACTCAGCCTTCCCACCTTCCGAGGTGGGTAAAATGAGGACCCAGATTGTTGGGGGCAATATGCTAACTCTGTAAACCGCTTAGAGAGGGCTGTAAAGCACTATGAAGCAGTAAATAAGTCTAAGTGCTATTGCTAAGAAATTTTTTTTTCATTTTTAAAGGAAGAAAACTATATCTGCATATTCTCACCTGTATTTCATGTACACTATATAGAGACCAGCTTTCTTTAGCTCAAGCAGAAATTAAGAAAAGTTTATTCTTTGCATGGATCATGCAAACCCTACAATATAGATTCTCTCTATACAAAGCCCAGTTTTACCAATGGTATTCAATATAATAAAATGCATTATATTCAGGATAAACCAAGTAGTCTTTCTTTTCATCTACTAGTGGTGATTCCCGAAGTTTAAGAAAAAATATGATGTATTGTAAATTTTAAGTGTATCTAAATATACGGCATCATAAAGCAAAATTTAAATATAAAAATCTCCCTCAATGAAAAACATACAGCACAAACTGGCTGTTTTAAAAAAACCAGTAGACTCATTTCACTTATACAAAAGTAATTTCTGTGTATAAACAAGTAAACAGTGCTCCTTACCCAAGAGAATGTTCAAAGCGATTGTGTGATGCTCCCGGGAAAACATAGTAAGTGCCACCCAACTGTTTAATATATCGTAGACGCTGAAATTGAGGTGTGTCAATGATGCGAACAAGAAGAGGATGCATTTCAATATGACCATGGATTGGATCATTAAATACCTGGAAAAAGCAAAACAAAAATTTAAAATATTAGTTAATCTATGATGAATAATATTTCAATCAAGAATAAACATTGCCTTTTTCTAATTCTAAAAAATTAAGATAAACACAGGGTAATTAAAGGCCCGACTCACAAATAACGAATAGCCCAAATGAAAATCAACTGGGACAAATTAACCACCCATATAAAACAAAAGTTGAAAACCTTAGGCTAAAGATTTAAATACTTGCTATTATCTTTCTTCTGCCATTCCCAGAACTACTATGGATGGCTACTCTCTTACCATCTTCAGCTTTGGGGCACGAAATAAAGTCTGCAGAGAAAGGATGATTTTTTTAAAAAAGTTATCTGTTCCAAACATATTATGAAAGTTCTTATGGAATGGATGGACCCTGGTTTGTTTTTTTAAAAAGCAGGGAATATTAACATTCCAGATTTCCAATTTGATCATTGGGCTAATCTAAACTGCCATTTCTTCATATAATTTAAGTAATTCTTAAAATAATATGTTAAACAAAGTTAATGTTTGTTCCCATTGGCATCCTGCCAAGAACTGGTTTTACTCAAAAAATCTGTTGCCTTCCTTTTTTGCATTAGAGATCACATGACATATTTGGATGCTGCTGGGAAAGCTTAAACCAGGTCTCAATTATCAGGAGATATTGGCACTTTAACATAACTCCAGTTTGAGAACTGCAAATAAGTGCTTATTTTCCTGTAATAATCTTCCCTGTGTTCAAAGTTACATATATGATTAAATACCTGATTTTCTGCTTAACTTTGTTCTGGTTATATAGGATTTTTTGCTTTATTATAACAATTGATTTATTATGTGCTATCAGGTCAATGTTGACTTTTAGTAATTATATATGTTTTCCAAGGCACTCTGTCTTCAGCTTAGTCCTTTAAGTCTTCCAATGGTAAATTCTTGCCATTGGTCATCTTCCTTTCCTCTTTCCTTCCACCCATCCCAGCATTCTAGAGTTCTCCAGAGAGCTAGATCTTCCCATAATGTGTCTGAAGCATGACTTAAATCTGATCATTTGTGTCTCAAATGAGTACTCTGGGTTGATTTCTCTGATGACCCATTTGTAGGATTATCATGTATAAAATAGAAGGCTATATGTTTTCCAAGCAAATATATCAAATTAATGAAATAACTACTTGTTATGCTAGTTTTAGACTACACTAAATTAAATGTTCAAGTGCACACAGAGGCGTAGAAAAAATTAGCCTATACTGTTGATGAACATCAGTGAAAAATAATTTCAGCATCTGTTGGCTATTATTTTTATTATTTTAAGTTTGTTAAATTAACAAAACGTATATATGTTTTGTGCTGGAATCCATAAATCCTTTCAGAAAGAATGTAATAGGGATTCAGCTAAATTTTGGAGTGTGTAATTCAAAATACAACATTGGTTCAAACAATCTCATCCCGTTCATGTCAGAGGCACCTAAGGTGCTTCCAGGTTAAAAGGAATAGCTGGTAAAATCAGTGTTGCCCGGGGGACACCCAGTTGGGGGCCCTTTCATGTCCCTGTTAATTGCCCACCGAAGTAGTACCT
The DNA here is from genome assembly GCA_032468115.1 of Grayia smithii. NCBI lineage: Eukaryota > Metazoa > Chordata > Lepidosauria > Squamata > Grayiidae > Grayia > Grayia smithii. Next base: position 61,872 of record JANHFM010005663.1, on the reverse strand, counting down.
ATCTATCTATTCACGATTGCTCACTTTCAAACTACTAGGTTGGCTGGAGGTGAAATGACGCAACAGCACTCGAGTCTCAAACTAATCATCAACCCAGAGTCCTAACCACCACAGTCCTGTGGTTCATATGATATGGCCTTCTGTTATTGGGGGTTCCTTTTAAACAACTGTTATTTAACTTATTAATTTTGTTTTAAAAGTTCATTGAATTTTATAGACACTAATGTTCTTTTGAATTATATAAAAATGTTTTGGAAATTAATGGAGGACAGAAAACAGACCAGGTGATTTAACAATTGTAAAACGACATCTAAACAAACATATGAAAATGAAAGCATGTCGATTTTCTACCACTTATACAATGTCTAAAGACTTCTGTTATATTCTAACAAACATTTTATGGCCAGGAGAGCCAATTCCAGGTCTATTTAGAAAATTAGAAATTTGGACTGAATTGTAGCTTGTTTCCCAATGTTAAATAAACTGACTTAAATATTGAAATAATATAGCATTACAGCAAGACTAGTTTTGTTTGGTACATTCCTTTTTCAACATACATAATAATTAAGAAAATGTTTGTTCACCTTTGTTATTTCAGTGTAACTTTGACTTTGTGCCAGTTTGCGCATACAAATTAGCAGCTTCTCTTTCACTCCTACAGCACTGAAAATGGAGCATATAATGCGACTTATTGAATAAAATACATATACATATTGAATAAAATTCAATATTTAATTTAGTAATGAAGTTAATATGGAAGCTAAATTAACTGCTATTAAGATATGAATTTTTACAAAAGTTTTTAACAAAATATCTTCTGGCAGAAAGCGATGGTGATAAACCACTCATTTTCAAAGGATTACGTCATGAAGAAAAAATACATTTACTCCTATTCTAAAAGATTTGTTAAATTTATATTTCCACATTAATTTTATTAATGAACGTATACATATTTCATTCAACAGGGTGCAGGGAACAGAAATGGGATGTAAAATTAGAAAATATAGAGAGGAACACAGGAAGAATATAAATAGCATTAAAAGGACAAAACAAAATAAGGTAATAAGACATAACATTCTTATAATTTCTTCAATTTGAATAGATAAAAAGTTGCTTACCAAATTCCCATTTTTTCAAGATGAGATTCAGTGAGTTTTGGTACAATTGAACCAGTTATTTTATGTTCTAGGGAGTTAAATACATAAACGTTAACTTCTCTTTCTGAAATTGTCACTTTGAAATTATTTGGCAGGTTACAATTAATCTGACTACAGGACTACAATTAATAATATATACATTAATAAACCTGAAAGAGAAGCCATGAAAATATAGTGTATGAAGAGGCTACTAATCCAAGTTAATAGTTTATTGAGAGTCAGGCAACATAAACATTTAATAATTATAATTAAAGGCACAGATATCCTGTGAATTAATCCTTCATATTAGAGTAATTGAGTGATTCTTCTTGTTCCCTAAATATAGAAAAATCTGAATATTACATTTATCCTGGAATAAATCAGCATAACCAGAAGACCTCCAATATACATTTCAAAACTTCCCTGTGGATACAGGAAGGAAGTTACACAGTAAAGAATGTGGATCTTGCCAGTGCCCTGAAGATTTCCTAATTGCATGGTAGTTTGATCTTGCTTATTTATGAGATAAAAACAACTTCAACCCAATTCACAAAGCTTATTGGGCACATCCTCTAACATTACTACAGGGGAAACAGCAATCCCAGACGGCTGTATGAGTTCAATGTCAGAGCAGATCATGCTTACTATGAAAAGGGAATCCAATTGAATATGCAATAATATATTCTTGTCTATCACAAGTTTGATTATAACGTTTCTACATATTAATCTCCTTTGCAATGATCTTGTTTTTTGCCGATTTAATAGACAAGTCCATGCAGATTTTTTCACAAAAGAAGTAAGTTTTCCATTTCCTTGTTCTGAAATGTTGACCTGCCAGTTATTAAGGATTTTTTATGTAGTATTAGGACATTTTACTGCCACAAACTTACACTTCTAAATATAAATGATCCTTGGATCCATTTGTTGAGTAGGTATAGTGTTATCTGAAGTGTATTGCAGTAGTGCGTAGCCAGAACTGCGAATTGGATGCCAAAATCTCTAAGTCCAACTTTACCTTCCCTTCGATTGCCCACCCCTATGCGACCAGTAAAGTCCAAGCAGGCCTGTCCAAGCAGATATTGATATGCAGCTGGTATGCCAGGTGACCTTGAACCAGAATCTCCAAAAGATACAGCATTCACTTTCATTTTCCCCTTTGTTTCACCACTCCCCATAGTTCATGGCAGTCTGTTACAATATAGTAGCGAAGCACAAGCAAGCATTAAGTTGGCAGCTGACAATTACACTTTTATTAAGATTCTGAAATCACATCTCACTTTGTTTTCTAAGATATTGTTGGCCTTCTTACTTTTCAAACCTTGAAGATAGTTTGCCCAAGGAAATGAGATAAGGCATGCATTCCAAGGATAGCTTTACTTTAGATAAAAGTATTCTCAGAAAAGTTAAGAGGCCCTAAAGGTTAAAGGTAAAGGTTCCCCTCGCACATTATGTGCTAGTCATTCCTGACTCTAGGGAGAGGTACTCATCTCCGTTTCAAAGCCGAAGAGCCAGCACTGTCCAAAGACGTCTCTGTGGTCATGTAGCCAGGATGACTAAACGCCAAAGGTGCACGGAACGCTGTTACCTTCCTACCAAAGGTGGTCCCTATTTTTCTACTTGCATTTTTACATGCTTTCGAACTGCTAGGTTGGCAGAAGCTGGAACAAGTAACGGAAGCTCACCCCGGTTATGCGGCACTAGGGATTCAAACTGCTGAACTGCTGACCTTTCGATCAACAAGCTCAGCGTCTTAGCCACTGAGCCACCATGTCCCTTTTTTAGAGGCCCTAGGAAGGCAGGAAGGCAGGAAGGAAGTCCCTATACAAAATGATGCTGATACAAGAAAGGGGTGACTGAGTAAGGGAGGGCTAATTGTAACACATATAATGTGTGCTAAATGGATGAGAAGGGGGCTCTATGGTCCCCCACTTAATGGACTGCTGTCCTCATTCTTGAAAAATAAAGTACTTAATTTCATGCCTGTTGCTTCTTTGATCCCAATTCATGACAAACTTGTTAAGGAATAAAATTCCAACATAATTTAGCCTAGCTGTTTCCCATCCCACACCTGACCCTGGTTAGTTTCCAAACCCAGGAAAGTCACCATCTGAAAAATCTCTATTGTATCACTCAGTATAATTATTTTTTATAGCCAAACTCCTAAAAATTATACTTAAAATCCTACAGATTGGTCAGAAGTTAATATAATTATCATAATACGTTCCAGGAAAAGTTCAGTTTTAGTAAATGATAAATTTGAACATTGACAGGACAAGCCACTAAACTAAAATATAAACCAACAGCAAACCACCATTCTTACCAGCACTGATGTTATCTAGTTTGGGTAATGAAATGTCTGCAAGAAAACAAGCAAGCTCAGAGAGCACTGAGGACCCCGCAGATAATTTTGAATTATGTTTTCTAGCAATTCATTTCTACAGTCACATTTCTAAGAGTAATACCATAATTAGATTGCCTGTATGTAAGCTAAGCTGGACATCAGTTTTAAATGTAATATATCATCTGTGTCTTGTAGGATTAGGCTACAAAAAATCAGTAATAGTCCAAACTCACCCAGTGAAGAACCTCATAGCAAACAGAGTTCAACCCGAGTTCTAACCGCCTAATCCACTTACCTAAAAGCTCTTTATACTATAACCTAGGCAAGACAATTCACAGGAAGACAGAGAAAGCAACGTCATTGCCAGGTGATTTCAATTCAAATATTATTCAGACATTAGCAATGATCAATTAAGAATTGGCTGTAGCAACATTAGGAGATAAATGACATGATTGATTCTGGAGGTAGGGGTGAGTTCCACAGGCAGGACTAGAAGCACTCTAGAGCCATTTCTTCATCAATGATTTACAAACTCAGCCAACAATTGCTACACTGATGTAACCACAACAAAGACAGGCCTGATATGGCTGCTACTTGCCCGAGAGCAGTATAAACCAAAAGTCAGGACATCATCCAATAGGAAACAAGGTGAGTAACTGAAACACTAATTTTATAAAATTCATTTTAAATAATCAGCATAATAGAATGTTTGTAAATATATAAATGTTCTCATTGGAAAAAAAATGTTTTTTTTATCATGATAGAACCTGTTTTGGATAGAGTTAATGGTGGTTTAAAATAAAATGTTGGGATACAATCTGATTGCTATAAATCTTGGATTAAACCAACAGCAAACTATTTTAATTCATTCTAACAGATGTGTCCCTAGATGACAATGTTCAAGAGAAGGAACCTAATATGTACCAGGGGTGGGTTGCTCCCAGTTTGGTAGCAATGACGGTGTGATGTCACCGAACCGGTTCTCCCTGGCTGGGAGCTGGGTCCACCCGCCCACCTGTACTTACCTTTCTCCTTTTTTTTGAGCTGTTTAGCCCAGCTAAGGCACAGCAATCAATAAAAAGCGCCCATCAGCTGGGCTAAACTGCTCTGCGCATGTGCAGAGTGCTTTTTTTGAGCTGTTTTCCAAAAAAGTATTTAGTGTGCATGCGTGGAGCGCCCATTTGGCACGCACGTGAGCAAAGCGACTATGCGCATGCTGATCACGCGCAAAGCGTGTGCATGAAGAGAACTGGTGGTAAAGGTAAATAGAACCCACCCCTAGTGTGTACCCACTCTATTTTACATAGAAGTATGGGCAGATGCCCTCAAGAGAGGGGATCCATAAGTAGCCTAAGCCCATGCCATTTAGGACTTTAAAGATGACAACCACCATCTGGCAACGAAACTGGAGCTATTGCACCTCATGCAATAGTGATGAGCAAAATGTGAGGCATCTAGACTGCAAATACTACCACATCCTGGACCAGTTATAGTTTCCAGATGATCTTCAAGGGCAGCCCCATGCAGAGCCATTGCAGTAATTCATCTGGGAAATGACCAGGGTTTGAGCGATTATGAGCAAAGTATCCCATCCAGGAATGACTGCAATTGGTGCATGAGATGGATCTGTCTAAAGGCCCCCATAACCATGACTACCACTTGTCCCACAAGCAGAATTTTCAAGTCCACGAGTAGCCCCAAACTGTGTGTTAGATGTGTCTAGTGGTATACCAGCCTGGCAAGAATCAAAATGACATATGCCAGGACTCAGGTGTCCCAACAATCCAGGGCCACTTACTAGGGCTGAGTTGAAACTAGCTCTTTCCCATCCAAACCCTAGCAACTGGCAGGTATTGGGCCAAAAGCAGGATAGTATCACTTAGCCAGCAAGGAACAGAGTTGTATAATTAGGTATCCTCAGCATATTGATACTGCACCTGAGATTAGATTGAAGCTGTCATAAGTAAAGATAAAACAGGTGCAAAATCAGAGAAGACAAAAGCCAGGAATCTTATCTAAAAGATCCCTTCAGGGAAGTAGATAAGAAATAGTCATTAAGAAAACAAAGGAAAGATGACACTTGAATCAGTCAAAAGAAGTTGGGCCTGAGCCACGAAAAAAGATACAATCCCAGCTAACCAACAAAGCAAGAATTTTGGGGAATAAAAAGGGATCCTAGCCTACTCCTAGAGCCTTCTTTGGATTCAGACTTGCCAGCCTTGTTTAGAAGGACATTGGTGTGGGGGTGTATGTGTGAAGGAGAGAATGTTATACGTTATAGCCAGTAAAGTTTTGCTGCTATTTTAACCCTGTCTCTGTGTATTCCAAAGAACATGTTGTGCCTCAGTATTTGCCTGAAAGTGATTTCTGTGTGTCCCTAGTTATTTCCTGAACAAGGATATATGCCTTATCTACTGCAGTTACATCTATCTGTCTGACTTAGGGAGCAAGGGGAGGCTTGCAAGATCTGCATGTAACACACTGCAATATCAGATGACCTCTCCTGGTCTCTTGAGATGATATATATCACTGCTTCCTTCAAGGCCGGCAGCACCAGCTGTTTCCATGATAGGGCATTAATTAGCACATGGACCCAGCTGTGAGCCATCTGTCAAGAGGCATTATTATTTTATTTTTTAATTAATTTTTTATCCCATTATATGGATCACAACAAATTGTGGCAAGTTCTTAAAGAGATGGGAGTACCAGTCCATCTGATTTGTCTCTTGAGAAATCTATATGTGGGTCAAGAAGCAACAGTGAGAACTGGACACGGAACCACTGATTGGTTCAAAATTGAGTAAGGAGTTCGGCAAGGCTGTATACTGTTGCGCTGACTATTTAACTTATATGCAGAACACATCATGAGGAAGGCAGGGCTAGATGAATCACAAGTTGGAATTAAGATTGCTGGGAGAAAGATCAACAACCTGAGATATGCAGATGATACCACTCTAATGGCAGAAAGTGAAGAGGAACTAAAGAGCCTCTTGCTGTGGGTGAAGGAGGAAAATGCAAAAGTTAGCTTGAAACTCAACATTAAGAAAACTAAAATCATGGCAACTGGCCTTCTCAATTCCTGGGAAAAATGTGGGAAAAATTGAAGTAGGGACAGACTTTATTTTCCTGGGCTCCAAGATTACCGCAGATGGCAACTATAGCCAAGAAATTAAGAGACGCTTGGTCCTGGGAAGGAAAGCTATGGCAAATCTAGACAGCATACTAAAAAGCAGAAATATCAACCTGCCAACAAAAGTGTATATAGCCAAGGCTATAGTTTTCCCAGTTGCAATGTATGTCTATGAAAGTTGGACCATAAGGAAGGCTAAGCACCAAAGAATTGAGGCTTTTTAACTATGGTGCTGGAGAAGAGTCCTGCAAGTCCCTTGGACTGCAAGGCAATCAAACAAGTCAGTCCTAGAGGAAATCAACCCTGACTGCTCTTTTGAAGGCCAGATTCTGAAGATGAAACTCAAATACTTTGGATACCTAATGAGAAGGAAGAACCCACTGGAGAAGACCCTAATGCTGGGAATGATTGAGAGCAAAAGAAGAAAGGGACAACAGAGAATGAGGTGGCTGGATGGAGTCACTGAAGCAGTTGGGGTGAGCTTAAATGGACTCCAAGGGATGGTGGAGGACAGGAAGACCTGGAGGAAAGTTGTCCATGGGGTGGTGATGGGTCGGATACGACTTTGTGACTAACAACAACAACAAAAACCTATAAAAGCAGCATTTGACAGGCTCAGAAAGATACATTTTAAAAAATTATATCTTTATTTTGATAACTTTAAAGGGAATCATAAAAGTCTCATATTTTTCAGACAAACATTCGCTGCTCCCTTAAGAGCAGTAACAGATTAATTTGACCTAGAACTATTTGAAAAAAAAAAAACCTTTACATATATAATGACAAATGTTTAATAAAATAGATTTCATAATTAAAATACTATAATCAATTCATAATTTACAGTTTCATTATATATGAACAGATATATAATGAAACTGTACAGAATGCCTCTCTCTCTTTCTCTCAGGGGCTTTGGAGGCTTTCATGTTATGTGAGTATACAGCCTCAATGAAGAACATCCAGTTGGACTCACTTTTTAAATTTATCTATCATGACCTAACCCTTCATATATTATAATGTAGTCTAAACTAGATCTGAATTCTTTTAGATCATTGATTTAATAAATTTGTTGCTTGAGGAAGTACTTAATATAGCGTTACAACCGAGTGGTAAGGAGAATGAGCAAATTCAGACTGTGTAGAGAGTTTTCTTCAGCTTGGAAGGCAAACTTTCCTCGCTAACAAGGAAATTTTCTCTCAGGGGAACAATTTCGGCCAAAAGGGCACTTTGCCTAATAGATGAAGGAAGCATCATTGATATCTAACCAGCAAAC